>JAHLSL010000038.1:6822149-6908320 GCA_025920805.1 Petroica traversi
AAAGAAAAGAAAAGAAAAGAAAAGAAAAGAAAAGAAAAGAAAAGAAAAGAAAAGAAAAGAAAAGAAAAGAAAAGAAAAGAAAAGAAAAGAAAAGAAAAGAAAAGAAAAGAAAAGAAAAATAATCTGGACCCGAATCCCGTAATTTTTGTTTTGGGTGAAATTTCCCATGAAATTTAAGATAGTCAATACTTAATTCTTAAATTATTAAACAAATATTAAACAAGTTTAATTCTGATTGTTATAGAACAGCAAGATTGGATTTGTGTGGGATATGTATATTTTATCAACACTTTAGGTGAAGACCCTTTGCATCAGCTGATTCTGACTTCTTGTCCTGAGCGGCAGAGTTGTGTTTTTCTGTGCTAGATCCTGCAACAAAGCTGATAAAATACCTATGAGATACTTACTATTGTCTTCTTACTGTGATTTGCTATATTGGAAAAGAATTTGTAAATATTTGTAATATTTATTTTATTATTGCCTTCCATGGGCACATTCAAATCTTTAATTATAATTTCCAGTAGGCATATTTTCTAGTGGTTAATCTACTTACACTGTAACATAAATTAAGTACACTACAAAAATTTCAGTGAATCTCTCATGAAACATCAATAATTTACTAAAAATACACTTTAGGAATCAACAAGAAAGAGCATAAAGTAGCAAAGAAAAAGGATTAAAATTCAAGACACTGTACTGATTATAGTTCATAATTTGCAATCCTTAAACTAAGACTGTCTTAAACAGAAATATAATAATTATTCTGCATGTGATTGAAAACACATTTTCATTTATATTACGAACTCCAACAAACAATGAAACCCAGATAGCTCCATAAACTACTTACTCTTCTTGATTGAATGAAGCATGGTATGCTATGGGGTTTGTGTCTCGCTGTTCATTGCGAGCTCTGATTGCAGTTTTCCAGTGGTTGGACACTTGCAGTTGGGTGCCTGCTGACTGGTGAATTATGAAGTTCTGCTGCTGTTTCTTTTGCCATCACAGCACTGAAAGAGACTTCTAGGTCTCTTGTTGACCCTGTTTTCCAGATATTTTAAGAACTTTGTAAAACTTTTATTTATCTATCAAATTGATTGACTTTGTACAGAATACTCATAAGTTATGGGAGAGACAAACAGAAGCAAAAGTAAATAAATTGCTTTTATTCACCTGTTTTTTACAAAACTTGCTTAAAAATATATCCATAACACAGAAAAGTTTTCTTGATTTCACAATAAACTTTACATTTCCTTTCTATTTAGGAAATTATTTTTCATGTAGGAAGCATAACTTTTGCTATTGTGCTCAGTGCAGTGCAGGGACCAAATGAGGACCTATTAAAGGAAAGATGGTGGTTTGCTGGACTCTCAACCACATTACTGAATCTGAGATCCATCCTGGCCTCAGTTTGCATCCAGTGGTCCCACCAGACAATCTAAAATAACAGAGAGGCAGAGCTGTATTGCTGGACTTGCTAGGAGAAATAATGGGAAAAAATCAGTAAGGACTTCATGGAGGTCTCAGTGATTCTGGGCATTCGCACAGCCTGGTAGTAAAATGTACCTGAATAATTATTTCCTGTGGCACAAATGTACCATGTGTGGATGCTGAACAACCAATACAAACATTTCAACATGTGTAAATAATTATTTCTTTCCTATTACTGTTTGTTTATCTCATTAACATTAGCCATGCATCCTTCCCTCAGCTAAATTCCAGCTGTGTGTGGCTATGGATCTACTGGGAAGGCCAGTGGTTGACTTGCAGCCAAGCTGAATTTTCCAACTTTATAATTGCTGGTGATTGAGAAGCTGCTCTGGACTATCTGAGTTCAGTGGAAGGAATTCTATGCCCTGTGATACCCTTTAAATCATACTTTTTGAAGTTTTGGAGGAAAAGAGATATTATTAGAACAAAATGCTTTGTATCAAGTCAACATTTGCTAGCTTTTGTTTGCTGCAAAATCAAAGTTGTGATTGATATATAGCTTAACCCTCCTTTATAATTTTTAATCTTCTGTTATATATTAAATGTGTTCAAAGGAAAAAATCACATGCGTTTTTTGAACCACTGACTTTGATAACATTTTTTTTACTTACAAGCTGTTATTTAGCATCTGTTGTGGGAAAGAACACACACATTCCTAGATATTTTTTATGGTCTAAAGACTTTAGGATACAAGAAAGAGTGACTGTACTCATATTAATTTTTCTGTCGTAATGCAAATCAGGAATGATGTTTGCTGGCTGGAGCTGAACAAATAATCAGTAGAAAATAATGTATTCAGTGAATTCTGTCTCTCTCTATTTCATATTGTTCATGGCCATATCATGGCTCTTTTCTGAAATAAATTAGTCATTCTGAATTATTTACTACAGCCTACATTAGGTAGATTTTTGGCTGCATGCCTCAGGTCATATGTTTGTGTATGTGACTGCAGAAGCTGTAAACTGTACAGGAGGGCCTGTGCCTTACAACAACTCTGTGTTAAAGGTTATTTTATAATAGCAGCTCTGCCCAGGCTTAGACACTGCCACACAAGCTACCTCAGCACCTAAATGTCTATGCCCAAATGGAAGAAGAAGCTTCAGATCTAAGTACCTAAAAATCCTGGACAGAGTTAGGTGAACAATGGCACTGATGACAGGAGGACATGAGAAGAGTGATGTCTAGGCCAGATGACAAAAAGTGCGGAAGAAAAAAAAATTAAATGCCCTGTACTGTGACACATTCCTGCAGCAAATGCCCTGATGAGCTTTAAAACCCTCAGTTGGAAGTTTGGCTCATTCTTCTCTGTTAAAATAGACAGGGAGAAGAAAAGACCAGTAGCACATGCCTCCTATAAATTAAAATACAGGAAGGGCCTTCTCAGCATTAAGGTTTCAAACACATCTTTCCCTCTCATTTGCACCCATAAGAATAAAAAAAGGTTTTTTGCAGAAAGTGTCAGCTCCTTCGCCCTTGTGGTGAATGTAAATCATCGCCATTATCTTGAATGTAATGTAAAGTGATCTATTTAAATAGAAAAGATAATATCAGAAGCATATTAAAACACTGATGAAAACTAAACCAACTAAACACAAACCCCCTCCAATATAAGAAAAGTCATATTTACATAGAAATCATTAAGAAGTAGTGACACAGAAACTCTTTTGTGACCTTACACCAAGTGAGCTGAGCTAACCTGGCAGGTAAGGGAAGGTGTAACTCTGTAATACTGTGTAGAAGAACCTAGTGAAGAGAAAAAGAGAAAGTGTAGAAGAAGGTGAATCTGCCGTATTTGATTGGTATGAAAAAGGTTTCTATTCTGTCACTGCCTGTTTAGTACTGTAGTAAGAGTGGGGCAGGGGTTATTTTCCTCTGACCATAGGCTGTTCTGAGTAACAACTAATCCCGTGTTAAGTAGATGCTGATTTCCCTTTCCACTGAGAACCTGTGAACTGGAGTCATCTGTGACAAAATGAAAACCTGTTTCCTCATACTGACACTAGACCCCTTATATTTATTCAGCTGTCAGAATTTATTCTCATTCTTTAAAGCGGGGAAGGACCCTGGGAGCTTCTGAATTGTTAAAGCTGAAGGTCATGCTCTATAGTCTTATGACTTTTATTATAAAGGGCATTTTGTATATTTTAAAGGGATTGACCAAAATCTTGCTGGGTTAAGACGCAGTTTGTGTAAAGACTGTGAGGTCAACTTCTGCTCTGAGTTATGCCAGTGTAAATCTGGGATAATTTCATTACAATAAGTGGAGTCAATCCAGGGAGGTAATTATCCTGTTGTTTTGGGTTATGTGATGCCTATGGAAAACACTGAGAATTACATGCATAAACAACATGGTAACTAGGTTCTGAATAGGTAACTCTTACCAGAACTGATATTTAACCTAGTAAGCATAAAAGATAGATGTTATCAATAGATATAAAAGCATAAATATAATGCTATAGAAAAATATTATTCTATGAATATGTATATAGCATATGTAGAAAAACAGCTATGGAGAAACATTTCCAGTTTGTTTGGTTTTATGCTATTTCCCACCAAAGTCCCCAATTCAGAGAATAGCTGAAGCTACTGAAGACATATTTAATTTCAGGGGGATGACAGATCCAAATCTAGAAAAGCTTTGTTTTATTGTTTGTGGAAAAAAATATGATAAAGGCCATTGGGGCTTTATTTTCAAAATTGTGGATAGCCAGAACAAGGAATCTTACCAAAACTTGAGATTTGGTTGCTAGATGTTACCAGAAGCTTATCAGAAGTTTACCAGAAGAGAGACACTTCCTACCTCTCTGTTAACAAACAGCAATGAACAAAAAACAGGGTGTCCAGAAGCCAACTGGAATGATTTTGCCATGTCTGAAGTACTATGTAATTTTTATCACTGTAAGTCCAAACTGCTTTTTGGGAATTGTCCTTGGGCCATGATGGCCCATGAACTGTGCACTCAAAAATTGTGAGTTTATTCTACTTATTATATTTTGTTCATTTAAACTAGAAGGTTCTAATGCCTAAGCCACTTGCACCAGGCAAAAAACCCCAGCAAATAAAAACTTTCAATTCCAATATTTTCTTTCACCCAAAATACCATTTTTGTACTCAACAAAGTACAAAAATGTACATTTTTGTACATTTTTTATCTACAAAGCGATTAATTATTACTTTGGATTTATGGTTTTGCATATATTAGAATAAAGCCCTTCGCTTCCAAAAATCATGTGTTCAGTTTTAAGCGCACACGTGCACACACACACACACACACACACATGCACACACACACGCACACACATGCACACACACATCCATGAACTGAGATAAAGTTGATCTGCTCTTTGTCCTGGAAACATTTTTTGGTCCTTCTATAAGATAAGATGGATATTTGCTTTCTTTTAATCATCAAGAACCTCTCCAAAATGCCACGATCTTCATTATTTCTCATTAAATTCTGGAATACAGTTGTAAAAATTATTTATCTGTTTGCAGTCAAATTCAACAGAAATTGTGTTAACATCTATTTAGAAGCATAAAAAGGCCTATGCAAGTGTCAGCATGGTCTGTGATCTCAGCTTAGACAGAAGGTCATCAATGGCTTGGAACTATGCCTGGACTCACCAGTTTAAGCAAAAATGTACCCAAATTGACACCCTTGTTCCAGCCCTGAAACAATTTCTTTAGGCTATGGACATAGGCTGAATCTTACATTCCCTGAAAGATGTAGGGCAAGACTGCTCCGTGAAGCAGTTTGAAACTTTTAATGAAAGGGAGGAAGAGGTAGAAATGTAAGATCTGAGCTAGCAGAGAGCCCAGAGCTATACTACATTACTAAATAACAACATCAGTGCACAGCCTCAAGTCTTGGCCTCTTGGAATTCAGCACTCCTTGGCTGTTAGCTTGCGCTGGTGTTGACTGATCAAGCCTGCAAAGGATTTCAGAAATATAAAGGTCTCAAGGCAATATAGTGAACCTGAATCTGGTCTTTATTGAAGAACCATTTTGTATTTTCCCAGCAGGCTTTCCAATGTCAAAGCAATCTTAGTAATTTCCTAAATGCCTTGTGTGTTGCCCCAGCCAGTACAATGCATATCCTAAGTACCATGCAATGAAAATATCATTTTGGCAGCTGCTCTGAACCTTTCTAATTAATTTGTACATTTTGACTTAGAAATCACTGGAAATTTATAATTATATCTTAGTTTAAGATTCACATGATCAAGAAGAGATACTGAGAGAAGTATAATGGATGTAAAAGAGTTAGCTTTAATCAATACAGACACACAATGGACACCACAGAGTTTTGGGATCAGGGATTAGTCTTGATCTGTCATTTACAGAGCTACTCAGTGAGGCTGTGCTGGGTACAGATGATGTAGCAGGGCCTGTAGAAATAAAACAAGGGATAATGGTTTTAAAATAATAGAGTGTTGGTTCACACTAGCTATAAGAAAAAAAATTTTTACATTGAAAGTGGTGAAACACTGGTACAGGTTGCCCAGAGAGGTGGTGGGTGCCCCATCCTAGGAAAAATTCAAGGCCATGTTGTTCAGGGCCCTGAGCAGCCTGATCTAATTGAAGATGGCCCTGCTCATTGTAGAGGGGCGTGGATTGTATGGCCCTTGAATGTCCCTTCCAAACCAAATATTTTTATGATTCTACGCTCCTTATATTGTCTCATATCAAACCATGTCACAATAGCACAGCTTGTAGGCTTATTTTTTTTGGGAGGTTGAAAAATACTGATAGATTGTTGTTTTATGCAAATTCCTAAATCCTGACTGTCTGTCCTTCATGTATGTCTGTACCTATGGACAGCTATATGTACACTCCTGCCACTTTAGATCAATTTCCTTGTGTTGAACTGTTGACTATAACTGGTCCTATACTGTAAAATTAACTTTTATTATATTTTCTAGACTTTAATATGGTTTCCTTCAGTGGAAGCTCTCAAAATAGAAAACGGGCCTGACACTGGCTTTTTATAGTTGGCCTCCACATAGTTTCCCTCTTTATCAAATGCTTCAGACAATTTAAAGGAACACCAGGAAACACTGGAAATAGCATGAGACAATCTAGAGAAGGAGGAGCAAGCCTTTATTTCTCAGTTTCTTGGTAATTTGTCTGGTTGTTGTTTGCAAGATCTGTGTTTGATTAAAGTTTATATCATCTCTCTGGAGGGTGCGTGTGGAACTGGTGAGAAAAATTCCTGATGAAAAAAAGTTTTAAAGAAATATGCTTGTTCACTTAACCTTAAGTGTTTATGTCAAAATAGCTCAGGTGTGACAGATTTTTCTTCGACTCGAGGAAGGGTTCTCATTACCACAGTTATGCTGTGGGCTCCCAAGGTGGGATCTAAAAGGGAACAGATTTATAACTGTCAAGAAGATAAATATTGGGAAGAAGTAAGTCATTATGTTATATTCCTTCACCAATAAAGGTTAGAAAATATCTTCTACTAATGATAGCATAGTGACAAAAGCTGAGACAGAATTTTGCCCAAGTAATGGAACCTTGGAAAAACTATATTCTCTTCCCATTTGTAGTAGCCCAGTAATTGTAGGAAACAAATTTGGGTAAATTCATCATGAATTTACTCAGTTTTAATTAAATGAACAGATACACAGAATTAAGTCAGCAGTTAAAATTTTCAGTTTTAAAACAGAACACTTGAGAATAAAGCTTAGAATTTATATAGAATTGTCCACTAAATTTCATAACTCTGTAAATTGTAACATGAAGAAAGTGTCAGATTACCTCAAAGGGTCAGAAATTATGTTACTGTTTTATACCTACCTGTGAGTGGACAAGTGGATGAACCACTTCTTCCAAAAAGAATATGAGGATTAAACAGAGGAACCATAAAGAATGAAGAAATGAACAAATATACAAACAAACCTTATGTCATAGAAACAAGTAAAAACAAGCAATTTGACTTAAAAGATCAGTTAAACCTTGCAGCTATTGAAACAATTTTTCAGCTGTAAAATTAACTTAGGAAGAAGAAACAAAACTTCTGCTTAGAATGAGAATGTGACTACAGATAATAAAGCTTTGTTTGAAATAATATGTTTTTGCCACAGGTCTCAAAAATAACGAAGAAGTTGAACATCGGGAAAAAGCCCTATCTAAGGTAAACAGGCTGGAAATGATCACACCTCAGATGTGAGAAAAAGTCAAAGATCTTTTGATATTCAACTAAAGAAGCAGAATAAGCACCAGGATAACCTCCAGACTGAGTAAGTTGTCTCTGTAGAAAAGACAAATGAGAACAGATGCATTTGATGGCTAATTTCCAGCTGAAATAAATAATAAGATAAAAAATTTTAACTGTACATTTTTTTGAAAGCTGTGTTCAAAAAAGACTGATTTAAACTGGAACAGATGCAGAAGGTAGACTAGACGCAGGTAGCAGACCCAAAGACCTTCACTGGTATCGCTCACTGAAACTAAGACTGAGAGAAGACATGATTTCTCTCCACAAGGATGTCATAGATGCTAACAACAGGAAAGGAAAATTATTATTTCTGATAGATGGCAAACTTGTCACAAGAATAAGTACAGACAGAATAGTCGAGCATAAATTTAATCTGGAAAATGGAAGAAACTAAGAACCAGAGAAGGAAGTTTTTTGACTCAGTCATTCAGTAAGAGCACAGGAACAAATATCTACTTGTACAGATAAATATTTAGAAAAGGATTTTCTAATGTCTGTGATTTGCCTGTACTGGAGGGGACTGGTGCAAGTATCATGAAAGCGTTCTTCTGATCTTATGTTACTACTTTTCTTCTCGAACTCATCATCATACAAATTCTTACTGCCACGTGTCTAATTAACTCATACCTCAGTTGCAAAAATAACAGTTTCTTTCAGATTCCTGAAAAAACTGTACTGCACATGTAAATAAGCAAAAACTGATTTACACAGAAGCCTTTTGATATTTGAAAACTAGTAGTCAATCTGAACTTTGTGCCTGAAAGAAGCTGCTATCCAAGTTGGTAGCATTATTTTTGTCTCTTCTATATCTTAATATGTCTCTTTACAGACAATGGAAATGAACAGACACCTTCAGGGCTTGATTAATTCAACTTGTTTTATATGACTATAGTTGAAAGTATAGGATGAATTACACCCAAAATAAGTCTATTTCCTTTTCTTTACAAAGAAAACACAGAGAAGTTGCATCCCTGCTTAGCTGCATCTGTACTCACAAATTAAACTCTGCCAAGGCATATTCTGTGGTACTGCCACCCAATGATCTAGAATAGGAAATTGTCAAAATGGTCCCTGTCATGATTTTTTTATCTCAGTCAGCCAGCACTCTCCCCAAAAATTCCTGGGATTTAATATGGGCAGAAACTGTTCCCAATGGGCAGTTTGGTTGCTAGTGGAATTTATTGCTGTGTACACAGACTGCTCTATGCCAGTTGGCCTCTGCAGCTGAGAACATCCCTGGGTACATTTTGTTTAGTAGGATGGTGTGACTGTGTTAGACAGACCAATGTGTAGTGTCTCCCCTTTTGGAAATGAGAGCAGTGTCAAGAAGCACAGTTTTGGGAATGATTTTAATTGTGTTTATTTAAAATAGTGATAATTAGATGATTACAAACAATCTCAATAAAGCCAAGCAACATAGAAAGACAATGTAGAATCCACTGCTCAGAGGTAAGAGAGTATTACAGTTCAATGAAAGGTGCCTATACTAGAGTTGACATTCTCTTAAACATTCTGGATTGAAAAAAATAGTCCATTTCACTTAAAAATAGTTCTTGCTGGTAATCCAGATTTTCTTCAGCTATTTATTCTCTTGGTCATATACTCACAGCTACAAATTGTAACAGTTTTTTTCCTTACCTAGGTTTGCTGAGTTGAATATTTGCTATGGACAGCTTCAATATCCTCCTAAAGGGAGAATGTATTTGATATTTGAGAACTACTGTCTTCATATGTATTCCAAATCAAAAGCAGAGAAAAATATTAGTGATGTCACAATCTCAGTTGTTCTATTTCAGGCAATTTTTGTCATTTCGTCTGCCCACCATCACTCAAAGCTAAATAATGCAGAAAAAGTGTAACCTAATATTTACCATGAGAAAATTCCCCACCCACTTGGAAGAAAATAGTTGTCATTCCTGATGCAAAAGTCATGACTAATGGCAGGTGTGAATGGAATTAATTTCTTTATGGTATTTATGGGGTGCATGTATGTGTGCACACAGCAGGGAAACAACGTGCACAGTACTGGCCAGAAATAGGACTTAAACTGCAAAAGCTGATTTGGAGTAAAAAAATTAATACCAGTTTTAATAGGCATTGTGTTTGCACCAGTCTTCCCTCTTCAAAGACAGTCAATAGAGAATAGGAAAGGCAGAGGGAAACTGTATATTCAAGATCACAGATGAGTAAATAACTGTGCAAATAAATCCCATCTCTCCTGACTCTCAGTCCAGCAGTGATTTTAATTCTTCAGATTTCTTAAGAAACCAAAGATACCAGCTGTCTACCAGCACAGTATTAGGAAACATATATATAATAATGCAGATCATGTGTACATAATAATGCAGATTGTGTAGATATACCTAATTAAGTTTTAATTATTTACTTTTGGTATCAGTCTGTCTGTAATGACATAGAGCTTCATAAAGCTGCAATATTTACTTGAAAAACGGGGTGAAAAATTAGGCACTTCATCTTTACTCAGTTTTGCATTGCTGTTACTACTTTGTGGTAACACCTGAACTAGCTCAGCTATATGTGCAAAAGCTGTGATATCTGTACTACAGATAGACCTAGAAAAAGTGGACTATAGTTAGAAATTATTATATTAAAATTATATAAATTTTTTTATAATTCCTCAGCATTTCAGTTTATTAATATACTTTTTAATTTATCCCCTTCTATCCCAGTAAGAGACTGGAGAATCACTGCTGATAACAGCATCATGGATGGTGGACTAAGTCATGCACTGTGACACCTCTCTTAGGCTTTCTGAATCCTATTTATAGCACATTTCCTTCTGCTATTGTTCTTCTGGCTCTCAGAAAAGTAATTTACCGGCCCAATAAAGAGATAATTACTGGACCTAGGCCAGCTGTGGTTTCTCTTGAGAACTTTACAGCAGCCCGGAGGGAAAAAGGACTCCGTTAGATTCCCCCAGTCTTGCTGCAGTCAGGAAAGCCTAAGGGCATATATCACCTCATGTGTGGCTTGTTCTGTTTGCTTTTACACTTGGCAGGGTCCTAAGACTCAGGAATGCACATCCTTGAATAAAAACTATCTATACAATATGAGCAATCGTTACATCTGATTAGGAAGCATAAAAAGAAACACACATGTGGTTAACTCTGTTCCTCTGATGTCTGTGGCTTTTTGCTGACAGGAAGGAAATCCTTTTTAAAACTTATTTTTTTAAGAGTTCAAATAGATTTCAAACTATGTGAGCCAAAACTTGGTCTCATCCATGCACTCCTGTTGACTAGACAAGAGTGAAGTCTTCTCTACAGACAGAACCATCTTTGCTTTGTTTCTCTGAAGCATTTCTTAATCTACATCAAACTTGCAACAAAACATCCAGATTGTTTTCACAAACAACATCCCTCCCTTCCCTCCTCCCCCAAGCCTTGTTAAGTATGAGTCCCAGCTGGATGAGATGTCCAGGTGCCCAACAGGGTCATCCAGAGATATAAGGCTCAGGGGACTACCATGATCTCCTCAGCCGGATTTGTGTTGACTATTCTTTGAGCTAGCTCGAGAGCAGTTCAGCATGTCTGTGTCATGCAGGAAAATTCAGAAAAGATGCCTGTGAAGCACCTCAGCATTATTCATTTTGCTAGTGCAAAAAAGTGCTATCTATGCAATGGGTAAGGCCATGTGACCTCTCCATAAACCCTCAGCAAGTGCAGCACTGCAGCGTCCGAATCATAGAATGAGTCATTTAAACTGGAAAAGACCTCTGAGATCACTGAGTCCAAGTGTCAACCTAGAACTGCCAAGACCACCACTAAACCATGTCCCTAATATATAATTACAACCTTATAAATTTTAATTAATGAGTCGGTTTATCATCTTGCATCATTGAAACCTCTTTCATAGACATGAGGTAAACACATCCAATGTCTTAAAAACGCCTGCTGTCTCCTCTGTGGGACTTCAGGGGTGTAGATGGAATGCTTGCATGGCAGCTCAGAAGCACATTTCAAAAATTCCTAAGTCACTTAGGTAGCTAACAAGGCCAGAGGATTTCTAAAATTTGGTTTCCATAGATACTTAGACCTGGACCTATTCCATGCAAATTTAAGCACTTGATTAAGACAGTTAGGAAAGATGTCCAAAGTCTTATCAAGATCTTTTCTATTTTGGAAGTGCCAGTTTCTCTCCATTCACAACAGAGCAAGAGCACAGTGATTTCACTTCTGTGTCAGCTGTTTCAATGAAATACTTACATTTAGAGCTGGGGCCAAAGCTGTATCTCTCCTCTTTCCTCTTTAAACTGCCTCCAAGATCCATTTTTGGTGCTGAAAGTCTGTTGCAAAAAAATAAGGCATAACAAGTGATAAATTGCATTATTTTCTGCAGAACTGGAACCCCATCCATCAAATATTCCCTAACCTGTATTTATGCAGTTGATTATTTCCCTGTAAGTAAGTAATCTTGTACTTGTCTCTCCTAGGTAGCATCCTGCCATCCAGTTTTACCCAGGTTAACCTGCTTGAGAATGCTTGCAATTCTCTGTTCAGCATTTCCATAGTGTTTTTTAATAACATGAACATCTGTCTTGAGTTGGAGCTAGAAATAAAATAGATGAGAGGCTGTTTTTGTACTAGTTTTCTGTCCATTTAATTTAGAAATTACAGCATTTTTTCTCCATTGATTGTATCAAGATTTGGCATACATGAATAGTAGGAAATTGCCCTACTAAATGTTTAGGTTCAGTAGCCCTAACTGCCAAGTCTGGCACTGGCAAAAGAGCAAGAAGCTAGAAGTAGCTGGCTGATGTCAATAAAGGGATCCAGATATTAGGAGAACAATATTTCACCTATCTTTTCATTTCATGCAATTATTACAATCAATAAATATGTTTGTGATGATTGTCTAAAAATTTGTCTCAACTTAGGCAAAAAGAAAAAATGTTCTGATTGTATTGTACTGCAAAATAATTTTGCACTTATGTATTCTGAAACAGAAATTATTAGAATTTAAGAACAACTCATGGAATTACACTGCTTGCATCGCTGATATACACTGTTATCATATTACATCATACACAGCATTTTCTGTTCTAAAATTCATGAAAAATGTTTCCAGTACAAGAATAAAGTCAACCAGAACTGTTAACACATAATTTACCTGAGAATTTCACATACAGATCTACATTTTTGCAGGATTGCTCATTCTCTCATTTTGTACTTAATGTTTCATTAAGTACAAAAAGGAAATGTCCATTTTTTCTCAATAACAATGTAAAATCCATGGGCATTTGTGATTTTCATGTCAAAACCATTACCTTTAAAAAAAGATCTGTATTCCTTCACACTTAAGGAGACTGTATTTCTCTTCCTAATTTTCCAATTTTCAAGATTTTCTTTACTTTAAAAGAAACAGCCATAAGTAAAAACTTTCATGAAGCAATCCCCATTTCGGGGTCCATAATGAGAAGACAAAAGCTGTGTGATTTGAGTTGTTTTGCATGTCACTGCAAACATTTTGCACCCAACTTTGTCTCACAGTAATGTTCCTACTTGATTTCTAAGGGAGGATGAGAATAAAGAATGGCACACAACAGCCTGATTCCCCTATATCACCTTATACACCCAAGAGCCTCTTTGGGCACACAATAAAAGGTACCATACACTGTGACTACTCAGTGAGTATTTGTGACAGAGCAAACTGAGGATGCATTTCCTACCCTCACTGCAATTCTGTCCTTGATGACTCTGTAGTCCTCATTATTAACATATCATACCCTACACACTGTTGAGTCTCAGAAAGATGCTAAGCAGCTGGAAGCTTGTGCTGAGTGCCAGAAGGGAAACAGCCTCCCATGCACAGAATTTAATGCAACAGCAATGTCTATTTATTGGCAAGGAATGGTGTGTGGGGGTGTGTGTATGTGGTGGTGGTTTAAGAAGCTATAAATCTTTCTCATCTTGTGTCAAAAATGTCACTCAGGATGAAGGCAAGGAGGCAGTTCCAGTGCCAGCCCCTGACTTCTGGGGCTTGATTTGGCAAAAGGACCACACTCTTTGCATGTCCTTTCTCTCCTTCTTCATGCTGTGCATCATTTCAGCTGACAGATTTACACAGGAAAGCTGGCTCAGCAAGGCCTGCCGTAGTTGGTGGCAAACAAGAATATGAGGGAATTAACTTCTGGCCTGCTGACAGTGGCTAAATCTGCCAAAGCAGAGCTGGGTAATTTGGTTTCTTTCTTTTGTTGATTTTGTGCCAGCCCACAAGAGAGGATTAAGCAGCTAAATTCTGCATGGAGAACTCTACCCCTTTCGCTCAAATCCTATTGTCTTGATAGAATGACAGTAGCTAGTTGTGCCAATCTCTAACATCTTGCTGGCATTTCCCCAGAACATATCAGCTTTTGGTCCCTGAAAAGAAGGATTTGTTAAAGAACTAATGTTAAAAAGAGATGAAAAAGGAGAGAAGAGGATGAGAAGCAGTGGAGTAAAAGTTTTGCCTTGTATTAATTAAAGGAACAAAGTTCTCTAATTCTGATGGAGACTCTACAATGAAATGTGGGTAAGTCTCTAGCTCTCCTGTTGTTGTAGCACATTAAGAGTGCTCATTCTCTGTTATCCACAGTATTTGTTTAATGCAGGAGCTATTCCCTATTGAGTTCTGAGAAGCTTTGCATTCATTTCACTCATTAACTTTGGGTAGAGAACCCCCCAAAATAAGGTCTTAATTTCTCTACTTGCAAAGTTTATTTACATCACAAATAAACTAAGGATGAACATTTTTTCCCCCCAAAGCATCAAACCTGCCCTGAAAGTGAGATAAGCTTAAGTGCTAAGGAGAGTGGGCAGCAAGGACAGTGAGGTTTTTGGTTTTCTGTCCCAAAGCAAATATTCTCTAAGAAGATTTAGGTCTAACATGCTTCAAGACTGAAACCATCAGGACTTTTAAGGCCATCTCATCTGACTTCCCGTGTAGCAGAGTCCTGAGGACTTCACCAAGAGATACCTGCCAAAGGCCTTTCAGAGAGTTCAGAGAACCTTTCAAAAAGACAGGCCTCAATAAAATGTGTTCTTCAATAGGCAGAAAAGTTTTGCAATCAAGACTAGATTCTTCTTCTGAAAGGCCGGAAGGACTGGACTTGTACCTATTGCAGGCCAACAATTTGTACACTTGAGCATGAAGAAGCATGAAAACAAGATATGTACTAAGTAATGTAAGATTCCTATGTTTTTGCAGCTTACTTTTTAAAGTACCACACAGCTTCTGATTGAAAGCTCCAGTCTGAGAACTGAGGAAGCTAATGATTCTTTCCTTTTGACTAAGTAACTTCCATGTCAATTAAAAAAAATACTTCTATATCAATGCAGTGTTTCTTTCCTTATTCTTCTCCTTAAGACATGATTAGTTCCAGAACATTTAGTCTCATATTACCCTAGCTGCACCCATAAAATAAGAAAATAATGGGGTAACTCCCAGACTAGCTCTTCTACTGAATGCTGTATTTAAGATGACATTATTCTAAGTTAGAGCTCTATCTTTAGAAAATTTCCTATCTGACATCTAGCCAATAAAATGTCCATTGATTAAAGCAAATCAAAATAATTTATAGGTCCTAAAGCTGAATTTTCCCCTCTATTTAATTCCCTCTTCTTATTTAATATTAGTTTTATTAGTGTTAGCATTCTTAACTCTAACACAAAAATTTTGATGAAGACAAAGAAAGAAAATCTAAATCTAGATTTCATTGGTTCAAAACTAACTTTTATAAATGTCTTATCTATCAATAATATTTACTTTATTCTAGAATATCATATATACATATTTTCACAAAAGTATTTATATAATTCAGATTCCTAATATTAATTTCACAGAAATTTATAGAATGCTACATAGAATTAGCCTTGGAAGGGACTACCAGTGGGCTCATCTGGTCCAGCCTCTCTGTTCAAGCAGAGTCATCCCAGAGCACATGGCACAGGATTGAGTCCAGATAGTTCTTGAATGTCTCTGGTGTGGGAGAATCCACAGCCTGACTGGGCAATCAATTCCAGTTCATGATCACCTGCAAAGTAAAGAAGTTCTGCCTCATGTTCAGGTGGAACTTCCTATGCATCAGTTTCTGCCTGTTGGCTCTTGTCCTGTTGCTGGGCATCTCCAAGCAGAGCCTGGTCCATCCTCTTGTCACCCTCCCTTTGGATAATTGCACAGATCGATGATGTTGCCTCACAGTCTTCTCTTCTCGAGGTTAAACAGGGCCAGTTCTCTCAGCCCTTCCTCACCAATGAGGTGCTCCAGCCCTCCAAAACATTTTTGTTGCCCTCCAGTGGACTCCAGGGATTCCGTGTCCCTCTTGTATTGAGGAGCCCAGAACTGGACACAGCATTCCAGCTGCGGTCACATTGTGGGCATGATCAACCCCCGCAACCTGCTGGCAATGCTCTTCCTGGGTTTAAGAAGTTTTAACCTTAAGAATGCTCTTCCAAATGTTTGAAAAATGCTCGTGCAGGATTTCAAGATATGGTTTTGCCTTTGCTTTTTTAATGAAACAGTTTAAATCATGTTTTTCTGAGGAGAAAGAAAACGCTTTCAGAAGTTTGGAGCAGGGCTGTAAGTGAGGGAAACCAGTACATCCCTGACAAAATTCCAGTCCATTTAAAGACAAAATTCTTGTTTTCTTCACTTTGGTCCTGAAAAATATTTCACTTCTTTTGGAATTATATTATTTTTCAGTATGTCTCAGGAAATAATGCTCCACTAGGGGAAAAGATCATGGCAAACCAGACTATTGATACTATAATCAAACCTTGGTTGTGAAAACTTGAACATTTTTACTAACCTTTTTCCTTAAACTATCAACCTATCAAACATATCAACCCTCATTAGTATCTCAGAAGCATATACAGCATACTTCAGTTGTGATGTGACTTTGGTACTTTTAAAGTTTTTAATCTGAGTTTGACCTCTTATTTTTGTTGAAAACAATAAGTCAAAGGTTGAATAAGGTTCTACTGAGCCAACACTTAGGTGTGAAATATGCCTTTCTGAGCAGATTTCAAATATAATTCAACTATTAAGTACAGAGATTAAAAACATTTTTAAAATACTTTTCTGATATACTTCCTTGAAAGTAACTCTATTTTTAATTTCAGCACAAAACCCAAATTTTGAGTGCAACATAATATTTTTTTTTTTAAAAATAAGGCCATTACTCTTAGTATATCTTCAACTCTGAAAGGTTTTTTATATTAATGGACTGCTATTATGTTACTGGTGTGAATTAGATCAGACATTCTAAAAAGTTAAAAATATGTAACAACAAGTACAAAAAATTTTAGCATTTTCAAATTTATTGTGCACTTTTATTTATTGTAATCTTATGATGTCCTGCTGATTGATAAAATTGAGTAAATATTTATTATCCATATTTCAGCTGAAGGTCATTTACACAGAAATATTTACCATAATCATAAGAGGTAAAAGTCTTACATAGAAAAGAGTATTTTTCCACATGGAAAACTGCTTTCTGGCATATCTAGCTGCAATTGTTGCAATTGCACCAGTTCCATTCAATATAATATGCTAAACCATTTGGAAATTGCCATCAGATTTTGGAAACCAGATTCATCTAGTCCTGTACTTGAATAGATAGAAGAGAAGGTATTTATGATATAAACATCACAGCCTATAGGAAGCAGATTATCATGACACATAATAGCTGCAAATCCAACAGGAATGGAAGGAGTGTGCAGGAGCTATAAATTGGCAAGAGGCTCAAGGATGTAATCTAGAAGTCTTGTTTCCCTCTTTTTATGGCAGTTTCTAACTTTGTTTGATTTGTTTTATTTCATGGAATCCAACCCCGATAAAATTGAGTAGAAGAATCAAGGGAATTTCAGCCAACAATGGACTGACTTCATGAGGACGTGGAAGGAACATGAGTAGAATTTGTGAAGTAGAATAGAAAGGAACTGTAAAAGACAGCAGAAAGCTCGGTACCTTTTAACTTGCAATCCAGTGCAAAATGTGGAAGATCTGGGAGGTCATGGGTATAGAAAATGCCAGAGGTTGAAGGTAATGAGAGTTACTGCTTCACTATCACTGACTTGAACACACATTGTATGACTTAGGAACAGCTGGTGATTCATTATATTGCTCTTTATGATTTACTCCACAATTTATTTACTGTTTTGAGCCTTACTTTCATAAGACAACTGAAAATCCCAGCCAAACAAAATAAGTCAAAGCAACAATACCCACAATTTTAGAGGTTATTTGACTGAAACACAAGAGCAAAATTCTCAAGCCTTTTCTTGCTCTTAGCTCAATCTCCATTTGGGGAATTTAGACTCTATTGCATGTAAGCCTTGTCTTGCTTATAAAAAAGCTAAATTCTGGCAACACTACTGTGCTGTATCACCTTATCAGGATATGGGTGGAAATTCAATTGCTTTGAAGAATTAAATGGACCATTAAACTAACCATCATGGAGACATGGACGGATTGACACTCTGCAATGATATTTGAATCAGTCACTTTGCTGTCTCTAGCAAATGTTTCCAATTTTTTTTTTCTGACCTAGCCTTAGGCTGATAAGAAAACATGAACTTAAGAGCCATGGCAAATTAGTTTATCATCACTACTAACACTACCCTCAAACACTCCAGGAAGCCTTCCAGCAAGGATTAACACTATAATAAAGTTGCATCTAACATTTCTTGTGTTCATTTATCTAGAATGTTTGCTGGCAATGTTGAGTGTATTTTATTAAAGGTATCTGCACAATTACCTTGAAGGAATAAGGCTTAAGCCTATCAAATTACTAAACATCCATGTTCCATGGTAAACTTAAGAGGCTTGTTTCTATTTGGAGGGGTAGGGGCATGGATTACCAGATGCGTAGATTACAAACTCACTATTGCTCATTCATGCAAATTCCAGCTTGAATCATGCCTAACTTCAAAACCTGTAAAAAACTCCCTTTATCTGAAAATGTGAACAAGAAGCCTGTGAGAATAGTATCCAGAGGGCTTCCTGTCACAGCTGAACTGATAATATTGTAATGAAAGGGAGTTTCATTATTCCATGTATTCATGGAACAGTAATATTATACAGCAAATTACATCAACTACATTTGTATCGGCTTTGTGCTGTTGTTTCCTCTTTTTATTAATTCATCTTTTCTGTGATCCTCATGCAGCATTATAGGTACAGTTCTCTGAATACATACATTTGCTCAGCATCTGCATTTTACAGAAATGGGTAGTGCTATCAAATGACGATTTCAAGGCATTTCAAGGAAATGCCAGAGACATGAAGCTCATGTTTAAGCTTTGTGCTTCTTTTCTTTTGTATAGTGCAGCTGACTTCATGGTTTATAGCATTATAAGAGAAATTTTCTTTTGCACAAAACATTTTCTTGTTCAAGTTAAAAAGCTTGCTAACAGACTATTACTTTATCCAGTGTAGACATTCTAGTCTTGCTCCTACAAGAGCAGAAATTCCTTATGACTGCTGATTTCAGTTCTCAGAATTAAGTCCTATTTCAGGAGAAGCAATATATAATTTATAGTTTGTCAACTCAAATCACAACCTCTCTTTTTCCATTCATTCTCTTCCATTAACTGTCATGAAAAGTCCAAAGAAAATGTTTTGTCCATCCCTTAGAGGAAACAAAAACAACTTAAGGAGTATTAATAATCAAGTAGACATGATTTAAAGCTGTTTAGGAGAGAAACAGTGCTGCCAATAATAACAACATAGAAAGCTGGTATCACTGTACTATTTATGATCAGAGAGGGAAATATGATCTGTTTCTTAATAAGTAATTCATATGGAAATTCAGTGAAAAGAAAGACACTATTGCCTATAGAAAATCTCACATCCTCAAGATCCCCTCCACTGGTATGTGTTGGATGCAGAAAGGATGGTTTTCCACTCAGTTTGCTTTCCTCGGGAAAATGAGATGGCCCCCAGGCAGTCTCCTTCTATTCCCTGCCTCCACTCCTCCTCATGCTTTGACCATGGTGCCCTGACACTTTTCTCCAGGTTAACAGCCAGTGGGCAACAGCTCTCATGCCCCCTTTTTCTGATGGAGCCACTCTTCCTCTCTGGGAACCCTCACTTACCAAAGAGGATACATTTTAAGTTGAGAGGGCTCAGATCGGGTGGACAAACTATGTATTCTGTAGCCTGGCAATTCAGTTTGGATAGCTCTAAAATTAACACAGTGTTTAACTATTTGATTTTCTTTAGGGGTGCTTGCCTTAACCTCTATGTGAACTGAGTATCTTCATTCTTACGTAAAATAAAAAAAAAAAAGGGCAAATTTGAGTGCAGGTTATTACTATTTGCGGCTGGCAAACTTTTCATCTTACCTTCCTGGATACTAGATGTTATAAAACCAGCTGCTAATTTTTTTCTGCAATTATTTCTGCTGCCTTCAACATATGCAAATATGAAGACAGAATAAGTTTAGAATGTTCAGCATAGAGTGAGACAATGCCCTTAAAGCACACTTTCCCTGAAGTTCTATATAGTACACACCAGTTTCTGAAAGTTGATAGATATAAATACCTAAATTCTGGAGTTTCTGCCTCTACATCCTGTTCTAGTTCTGAACAGTACAGTCTCCATAGAGTACTGTCTTTGAATGCTCCATGCCTGCATACCCTTGTACATATCTTCAATTTATGAGTCAGGTCATATTGGTAAATGGAAGCCTCCTTCCTAAGAAATATTCAAAGGACATTTGACAGGATTGCATTTCCATTTTCACTTGGAAATTCTGGCATCTGAAAGTCTGGTCCATTTAGAATAATCTTTGGGAACTTCCTTTCCTTTCATGCAGGTAAATCAGGGATAATTTAAAAGCAAAGTACCTTTATAAAATGCAAGTCATATGCTTTCATCTTCATGACCTCATAATTAACTTTCCATTGTGAGATCTTCTTGGGTTATGGCTACTGATTAAAAGGTGAAAGGTTGAGGAGAAAGTGAATGGCAGGGAATTACATGCTCCCTTTCCTTTTAAAGGCACTTCCTTTACAGCAGTTATGATAAATACCAACCTTTATTCATGTTACAGGTCTGAATTGGTGCCATATGATGATGAATTCCTATACAAAGACAAGGCAGGACCTGATTAAGAGTTAAAAAAAGTATGAACACAGATGGAGAGAGAGAACTTGAAATTGGAAGATAGCAGGGACAGCTGACAGCATTATGTTTCCAATGAAGAAGGGTAAAAAATGTTTGGGGGGAAAGAAAAAAGAGAGAGAGAAAACTGTTCTTTTAGCCCCCTGACACTCACATTTCAATATGGGGAAAAAAAAATTAAAAAAAGAAAGCTTGTTTTTACCCAGTTCTGTGTAATGTAACAGAGATGGATGAATCACATGCAGGAAGCTGTTTTGACTTCCAGCAACCAAAATAGATTTTATTCTTTCACTATTCAGAAAGGGTATAAACTGCAAGGTCTATATATGTGTGTATACCTCCGCAAAATCCTATATTCTGTCGAAACTCCAATGAACTTCTAGGAGAGCTTTATGAGGGTTTAAATCTGAGGGTTTGAATCTAAGGGTTTGAATTCAGTGTTTTCTGACACTCATGTGAAGCTGCTAACAGACTGATTTGCTCAGACACAGCCTTTACCAAGGATTACTCTACAAATTCTCCTAGCCTAAAGGTAATCCAGATTTTAACAAACCTCTGAGATTAATTGTGTTGCAACACAACATTTTTTCGTGGGTTTTGTTTGTTTGTTTGTTTGGTCATTATTGTTTTTATAGTTTCCTTCCCCCTCCCTAGGGATCCTGTTATAATGATGATGGAGGCAGAAGATTAACATTTCTGTCATGTTCTCAAGATTTGCTCCTAAATGGACAGTAAGGAGATGGAGCAAATGGTTTTCCCAAGACTAAAACAAAAGAGCTAACTTATGAAAGGAGTTAAACAAAGCAGTAAATTAACAATTGGGCGTCTTCTACCTTGGTGAACCTAGCTCCAGATTTGGGATAATCTCAATAGAATAACTCAGGAGTTTCCTAAATTATGTATAACCATGTGGTTTTAGTCAGAGGAGTAGTGCACTGAATTATTTCAGATATGTTAAGTAATTTTGTTTAAAAATAAATTTTTGGGCGTCGTAACTCTTTGGTGACTGAAAAAAGGGGAGCAGAAGCCATTTTTCAATTATGCTGGTTAACCTATTTGTCTTACAGTTACTATCGGCTATTTATTTTGCATGATTAAGAAAAATGCTCATTTTCATCAAAATTATATTAATCTTGACTTTACTGAAGTATATTGTATATAAAAGTTTACCAAGGCTTCTGGACAAGTGATTGAATTGCCTGCAAAGCCTGGTGCATCAAAATTCTTCAGAGACAACATTTTGGGAGAATAATTTAATTTCAAAGCTTTCCTAGATGTGTTCATTTGGTTTTGTTTTTTCCAATGGTCCTTTGCCATTTCCTTCCCTCGATGTCTTATACTGTGGTACTATAATCAATAGACATGAATAAAAGAACAACTATAAAGATGATTAAAGTTATTGATTCAGAGACTGAATATGCATCTGATGACAATATTAAAAGGGCTGCAACACTGATATCCAACAGAAGGATTTGCTAGCAGGATTATGAGACTGGAGGCACAACTGCAGCATGAGGACAAAAAAATTCCACATACTCTAACAGCAGTTCGGAGAACATAAGAGTTACTACAGGTGGGTTTTTCAGTAGTACCCCAGAACCGTGATAGCCTTTATTACGTGTTGTTCTTTATATAATGTTTATAACTTGTGGCCTGTGGTGAGGGCCGGACAGCTGACCACAGGGGCGGCCGGCAGCTCAGCAGCTTGTTCTGAAAGTTTCCTTTTTGTTCAGTCAACTTCAGCTAAGGACTTCTTTTCCCCTTGCCACGAGCCAGGCTTCCCTGGGATGGTGGCCACTGTCCCAAAAGCTGGAGAGCTGCTGAGAGAGAGAGTGTTCCCTCACCCGGAACCCAAATCAGACATGACACACCATGGTTGGCTCTGCTTGGGTTCAGGGGCAAAAGACCCCAGAAAGCCCAGCTTTCAGACTTTTATTCTGAGGGTTACAACTTATCTCATAATGGTACAGGGGAGGAACAGGGAAGGGTCAGAGGGTCAGGGCCTAATCGGGAAGGAGTAAGGGAGGAGAGAGGGAGACACAAGATACCATTGTTAACCGAAGGATGGGAGGGGGGAGTTCGACGCCCTTTCCAAGGCCAAACCTAACTCTACCTTAGAGGGGCCTCACTTTCTAGGCCCCCAGAAATTCCTCAGGGGATATGTAACTCTCTGGGCTTGAACCACCACTACAACACCTCAAAAGAGGTGCAGCAGAGAATACCTGCAAATGGATTTAAGAATTCATTGTTAAAATGCAATTATTCTATATAAATTTGGTCTTGAAGTTCTAGGCCCTGGCTTTGAGTCGGATGGCTTTACTGTAATTCATCTACTCTTAATTCCAACACATTTTAATTTATTTGGAAGTAGCCCAATTAATTCGCCACCAGTAGCCAGTGAATTAGGTTACAGAATTTTCAACCTTCTTTGCAATGTTGACACTCTACATCAACTCAGTGGGTAAAATTAATCTGATTACAGTGTAGCATAGAGTGTTTGTTCTGCACCTATAACTTGTTTTTGCAGTAGAAATGATTCTTAAAATCTGTTTTCTTTCTTAGCTCTGTACACAGCCCATGGCTCCTGTCGGACTGAAGGGCCAGCATTGAGTTTCCAATGCCAGGGACAGCATCCTCTCCTCATCTTTTTTTTTTGATTGACAAAAAGACACTCGGTAAAACAATCGTTTTAGCTTAGAGGGAAACAGGTAATCTGAATTCTGTTGCTTTTGTTGGCAATTTTTCCTAAGCCTAACAAGAGAAAAGTTTAAAATAGTGTCCCTTTTTGTTTCAACAACACTTTCATATTAAGAGAAAACTAAATTTAAAACAAACAAACAAACAAACAAACAAACAAATAAACATAAGTTTTTTATACAAGTAAACTAAGGGAGAATACAACTCTAAATTGTATTATATATCTGACAGTCTTGCTTGGGAAAGTTAGGTTATATACTCCCTAACAGAGAGCAATGAATAGGAATCAAAGCTAGAAACAAAAGTATGTTTGCATATACTGTAGTGTGTGTGTGTGAGAGAGAGCTGTAAGATTTCACAGGAACTGACTGCAGTATTATTTTGTAAAGGTTTATTTTAGATTTCCACAGAGTGTCTGGACTAAACTTACACACACCATACTGTCTGTTGCCTTAGATTAAACTGTTCTCATTAAACTGAGCACCTAAAATTCTCATTTAAATTTTCTCTTTTATTATATTTAGAAGATGAAAAAGTTCACAAAGACTCTTAAAAAAATCCCCTCTGAAGTTTGTAGAGAGGAGCTACAATTTTTTGAGCGTTGCAGCGTCTAAATACTCTGGTCCAGGAATGAACATTTTTTTGGCATCTACCTAATTAAGTTAAAAGTTAATAAATTCCCTTGGTTGCTCCTTTCTTCAGGAAGCATGCAAAAAATGCATTGATGTAAGGAAGTTCAAGGTTTCAGTATCTGCTGCCCTTGGTCTTTCTCAGGAATTCTTTAGCTGATTACATGCTTCTCCTTTCAACAACATAAGCTTTGTATCTCATGTTTTGTAAAGGATCATTTCCCCAACCACCTCTCTAAGGCCACTCTTGGTCAGTCAGAAAAGTTAGCATCTGGATGTGAGTATTTCTACAACATACATTTAAAATGCCCAAGGGAATGAATTTTCCTTTGATTTTTTAAAACAAAAGTAATCTTTATAAACACCCTTATGACCTTGCAAATGTTTTTTCTTATGTACAAGAGTTGAAATTTTTTCAGATTTCAGTTTCCTTTGAAATTTTTGCTTTATTTTCTGAACCAATACTGTTTCCCCTTTTTGTTAGTAATGACAATCAATGAATAAGAAACATTTCATGTAACTGAATAATAGTTACCTATAAGATGTGTTCATTCTAGCATATTTGGAATGCTATACTTCATTATAAGATAAAAGATGTGGATTTATCCTTGTGTCAGCTCCATAGTGGCGCAAATCCATTAATTTTGATTAAATTATGCCTTATGCCTAATTTATGTCAGTGTAATTGAGGAGGATTAGGGTTTAATTATAATTATACATAATTATCCATGATTATAATAAATGCCAACATTAAGTCAAAATAGTAAGGCTAAACTGTTGGGGATCAAAACTGAGATGATGAGTTGCAGCGCTTAAGAGATATCAAGCACCTGCAGTACGAAACCGAGGGTAGAATGAAACCCCAAAATGCTGCACTTTCGAATTAAAAGTCAAAAACTGGTGAAAATTTTTTACCATGCAAAGAACAAAAAACTATTTCTTCTTTAATAATTTGTGCACTCAGAAGGTACGAAGGGTCAGATTAGGTTTAACGCAGCCTTAGAATAGGAACATTTATTAAATGTGAAGATCCTAAATTGAAACTTCTGAACACTTTCTTACAATTTTCACTATCCTCCCCTTTTATCTCATTTGAAAACTATCCCAAAGATTTTTCCCATTTTGTCTGTTTAAGGCTTTTCATCTTGAGTTGATGCCAAACTTACAAATACTTAGTTTTTCTTTTGTATTTTATACTCTCAATAATATACCTATATTAACTATATAAATAATAGACCTATTCAAATGCTCTTTTTTCTTTTGAGATTAAAAGACACAAGGGCTCATTTCTTTACAAGACTATTTTAAAATAGTCTAAGAAAAATAATTAAACTCAAGTCTGACTTATAAAGACTTTTCAGAGATTCATCCAACAGTTTTTTTTAATTATAGTAAGAACTGAATGATAAAGAGAAGGTTAAAGTACATAGACTGAGGTTGCAAGCCAAGTCAATGAAATGATTGAAGTCCAACGGCTTGTTTTAATTTTCATAAAAGTTCTCAACTTTCTTCTTCTACCATTGGGATAGAATATGACACACAATGTGCCCATGGAGATTTTCCTAGAAAATATATATCTTTTGAATTTAAGAATTCATATTATTCTTATAAGTGTTAAGATCATATTTATAGAGCATTGCAAGTTTAATTTTCAACACGGAGCAACCACAAAGTCTTCATTTTTCTCTGGTGTTTGGTGTTCCTTTGTCTTTAAAACTGAATTTATTCAATGTGCCACATAATCGCTCATGATCTGAATCCTCTTGTTTTCTCTTGCGCGTCTGCTTCACCATATTTTAAGTGTTTTCATATGTTCTCCTCCCTAATATTCTGCATTGATATGCATATTCTGAGAAAGGCAAAATACATACATTTCTCCCAATCTGCGTCTGAATTAAGGCACTTCCCTCCCTCCCTTCTATCACCATAGTTTCCACAGAGCTAATATTTACTTAGGATATTAACCCCTAGACTGGTCCTTTGTGGTAGAAGATATCAGGAGGGTCCCACTAATAACTAGGTTGTTTGAGTAAAATATGTTTCTACACACCACCTTTTTTTTCTTAATAGAAGAAATTACAGTGCAGGGTGGTTGCAGTTTGTGTAAATTAGCCGTAACTGGGGTACATCTAATGAATGTGGTCTTTCTGAGGATTTTTATTCTTTGTCAGCCTCTTCAAAGTCCTGCTAACTTTGGACCAATTCTTCTCCCGAGACAGCACTTCCGAAGGAATTGTATCCATCTGCCAGATTATCTTAAAGCAGGTTTTGGGGGAGCCCTCTGTGTGTGCACTAGAACAGAGGTACTAATTCCTTTATGTGTTTTTCTAGGGGACAGGTGAACAAGGAATGAACTGGCTGGGCAAAGGTCACAAAAATATATTGTGATGGAAGCAAGCACTCAAAGTTGATCTTTCAACTAGTAAAACCTTCATCTTTGCATCGCCCATCTGATTCAATTTTTTTTTTCTTTCATTCTTGGGATATAAAATATAACTTAAAATAAACTAACTTTTGCACTTTTTCAACAAACGTGCTTGTTTGTCTTGATCCAAGAAGAAAAGAAAAACCTCTTAAAGACTTGTGGATAAGTAACGAATTTTGATTCATTTATGTATAACTATTCTGCTATTTTTGCTGACTTTTTGGATAATTTCAATCTGGATAATAAATTTTAAATTTAAAAAATATTGAAATAAAATATTCTCTGCATTTAACATCAAAAAGACATTTGGAACAGGATCTCCATATAAAGTTCTAATTTAAAAGAAAATGTTTTTTCAACAGGACTATGTTTCTTCAGATAATTCCAGGTCAGTCCATCTTAAATATGTTCTTAATTAATATGTGACATTGGCATTCCTCCCATGGCCTTGGAAGCTCTATCTCCATGAAATATTTTATCTATGAAGGCTTGGTACCTCTTTTCATGTAAACCCATTTGCATTTGAATGCTCTTTGGAGGGAAAAATGCTGCTCAGCTGCTGGATTTTTATTCATTTATATATATACTTATTTGTTTGTTTGTTTTTAATCTCTTTTACTGTTATAGAGCTGTATGAACAACAACAAGTTCAATTTGTTAGCCTGGCCATTTCATAGAAAAAAAAAAAAATTTAGCTAATTTCTAGCAGTAGTGAAAAGGTTAACCTTCTAGTAAACTGAGTGGATAACAAGGGAAGCCGATTAGCAAAAAGAGGAGCTCAGTCACTGACCTTACAATGCTTCTTTATCTTTTACATTCATCTCTCAGGCTCAGTCCAGCTCTGCAACATAAAGCCGAAGCTATGGTACAAGTATTGTATTCCCTGAGGAACAGCGTATTACTTGTATATGCTTGGTTGCCTTTTGGCTGTGAGCTTCTGAATCATATAAGAACCAGTTTATTCATACATTTACCCCTTATTTAACATGTTTATTGAATGGGCAGAAATCTTCTTAAAGGATAGAAGTATTAAGATGTAGCTGACACAGAAAACAGATTAAAATCATAGCATTATCATTTTCTAGAGAAATGGTAAAACATATTGAATGTCTACAAAAAACAAGTGAAAGATACACATTTTAATACCTTTGAGAGCTGATGCAGCATCATACTAAAAATATGAAATAAAACATTTCAAAATAATCTGGTATATTCCATTATGACTCAAGAAGAAGGCAATATTATACAAGTGGGATACTCAAATTTTTACAAGAAAGCGATATCCTGATGGGATATTTGACACTGTTTTTTTACCCTAATTTCTTTTATTGTCCCTAGACAAGTAGGTAAAGCCATCTGGACTTTGAATCTATTACTCTGGTATGGAAAACTAGCTTTTCAGTGAGCAAAGTATTTCACCCATCAGTTTGTTATGCTTTTTTTTCCCCCAAGGAAAAAAAAAGTTTGCTTTAGTAGATAGAATAAAAGACCTCTTGCCACGTGCTCCCTGCACTATTCAGCTATAACCTGCACTTGTTTCCCCCTTCTCAAAAGGTCTTACAGAAAAATGTACATATGATCTGATCCTCTCATGAGCCCTGTTTATTGTGTCATTTACATTTTACTAACTGGTAGTTAGCTCAGTGGGAAGTTCACAAGCCATTACAGTCAGATGCTGAATGCTGTTTCATGCAGGTTCAACAGTTGTTGGAATCCTGCAGTTATTAATATTCTTTACTTAGGAGAAAACTGAAATAAAAAAGAGCAGGAAAGCAGGAGTACAAGTAAATATTTTTGGGACAACCTAAGGTCAGCTTCTGTTTTGCAGTCTGCTTTCATGGCAGATGGTCATTTCTTACTTTGCATTCTGCTGATTTATTTCATATTAAAGGCCAAAGACTTTTTTTAATAATAATAAAAAAAGCCCAGCCTTTCATATTTCTTAATTAACATGATTGTTCCCTTCCCCTCAACTCTTCTACTTTGCATTCATAGTTATTATTTAGATTTGTATTTACAGAACACAAAAGGACCATTACTTTTTATGTATAGGGTCCTATGCCTGAGTGGGGTCTCTGAGAAATTCTCTAAATATTAACTAACAGTAATGAAAATCCTGATAAATGGAGTGATTCTTAGTCAGCAGGATTATATTTGACCAACATGCCTAAGCCATTAATTAGCAGAATTTTTGTAATAAAATAATCTCTTTAATGCACCAAATCAGGGCATACATATATGCCTATATTGAAGCCTTAAACTATGAAATTACATATGAAAATGAACAAAATAAAATTGTTGTTGCCAGAATTTCAGTGATTTTTCAGTTCCTCTGAAGTAGCTGACATGCTGGCTTCCTATGGTAGCTGGGCAACACTGACATGAGGTGAATTCAATTTAACAATATTTGCCAAATACATGTTCGGTGCAGACCTTTCTCATAGTGTTCCAAGCGTGCATTTGACGTAACCCATGAAGACCTGGGCTAGAAACCAATGCTATCTGCATACAAAGATCAGCACTGAGTAGTTTTTTTTTTGTTTTTTTTTGAAGATATCTCAATCAGCAGGGGACTCCACTAACTTTTTTTTTCCACAATGTGCCCTCATTGCCTGTGTGTTTGAATAATCAGACATTTGACTGATCCTTTCATCTCTTACAGGGGGTTTGCAGGGACCCTCTGAACTAGGATGACAGGATTTGGAACCTGAGAGTTGGTGCTCTTTGTTTGTTGTGGCCTATCATCAGTCAAATCCAGTGTGTAGGTTAATAAGGCTTAAACTTTAAGGGAACGGTGAGCACCTGATTGACAAGCCTGTGAATAAAAGTGCAGTGGGAAGTTTTGTGTTTGTGAAGTTAGTATGCAGGGAGACACAACTGAAGTTTAGAATGAATTGCAATCAGTTATATAAAGGCAGGGAATCTCATTTGATGACTCAACATCAGTTTCTGAACTTCAAATAAAATTTCAAAGTATTTTATAAAGTTCCAATAAAATTCTAAGGTGTGGATTGGATGATTGTTTTGTTTTTTGGGTTTTTTAAATTTTGAGATACAAGCATATTGCAGAAATCACAAAGCATCTATACATAACATATAATGAAATTCCTACTATTAATTGAAATAATCCATCTATTAGGATTAAAAAAAAAAAAAAAGTGTTGTTCTACAGCTCCTTAGAAGTTAAAGAATTCTACAGCACTAAAGTGCTTCAAGTTTTCTTAGACATGTGCCTCCAACACTTTTTATTTTTCACAAATAATAGGCAGCAAGCACATCCTGTTCTTGAGGCACCCTTTCAGGGTGTTCAAGGGATCCTCTGGGACATGGTGACTAAATCTCAGTAGCCTTTAATTGGATCCATATGATTTCATTTCCACAGGTGGTTGAAAATCACAGCCTCAGTTGTCTTTTTGTGTAATTCTACAGCTGACTGAAAATTTTTGAGCTATGCTGACTTTCACCAGAAAATACAGTTGCACAAAACCAAAATCGCTTGTCAAGAATCTGTCAATGCTGGGATTTTTATATTTATTACTATTATAAAATTAGAAAGTACTTTGGCTGTGATTTGATAATGTTAATAAAGTATCACATATATAAAATAAACTGTTTTTTAAAAATAAAATTAAACATTAAATGTTCAAGAACATATTTAATATTATATCAATATAATATTTAAGGAAATATAATATAATCTAAGGAAAAATTTTAATAAACTTTTTTCAGAATTTCAGTTCTACAGAATGTTTGGGTTTTTTTTATTTTGCATCAATATTGTGAAAAACACATGGAAGTGAATGATTCAAGGACTCTCACGTCTTGAAAGTATATTTCTACTATTACTCAAAATAGTATCTATAACATTTACACTGAAAAATCCAATGTTCCCCATATTAGAGAATAAAAAATGCTTGTGTAAATAAATTAAGGGGGCCAGTTGGAGAATTCCTACCAAAATTATAGAAAATTAATTTTTTATGTGCCATTTTGACAACACTTTCAACCAGGCAGGGTTCTCAGACTTGTAATTGTGTTTATTGTCAAAACCGAAGGGAAAAATCAACTCATTGCATATGGAGTACCAAGCTGCAGAGAGAGAAAAAAAAAAAAAAAAAGTGGGTCTGATTTCAAAGCATTTCCTTGTCTTTACTCTCTTTATAGTGTGTATGTAACTACAGAACAAATGGGGAGCTGCTTTTGAATGTTTAAGAATGATGTTTTTTCTATTCTCATTGAGCACCAGTGAGCTTGAGCAAGCCAACAGACAAACTGAGGTGGAAAATGAGTGTACTGCAACTGTTGTGGACAGCATCTTCTTGCACGTGTTATCTTCTGGGAGAGGGAAGGAAAGGATGAGAACAGGAGGTTTTCTGCTCTTGTTGGATTGGAGAGTTCATGAAATTGACTCTGTAAACTCACCATTCCAAAATGTGGCCCTTCAAAAATTTTTTGGGAGAGGAAGCCAATTTTTTCAACAAGCTAGAGATCAGCTGCTGCAATGAACCACTCTACATTTTATTTACGAAACGCAAAATTAAAATAAAAAGATACTTGTATTTGTCTGAAGTACAAAGATGCAAAGCTCTGGTCACACTTCTCTTTAAAATAATAAAAATATTATGCAAAACTTGTGCAGTCATCTTGGTTTTTAGCTATTTTTTAAAGAAAACAAGAAATTCTTCATTACACTCCTCTGAACAGAAGGGGATTCCACTTTTTTTTTTTCTGAGTGAATACAGGCACATAATTTTGAGCCCAATCCAGGAATTTCATCAAGAGTGACAGCTCAGACATGACCCTGATTTTAAAGTTTAATCTAATGCTGCCTCCAGCTCCATTGTGCATATAGGATAATTGATCATTTTCCATGAGGGCCTTGTTGTCTCCATTACATGTAACATTTGCCTTAGCCTAACCTAAGCAGTCTGAATCACCCTGAGTGTCAGGTACTTACTACTGGAGATGGCTCAGAATTACCCAACAGCCCTCGTACTGGCCAAAATCTGCTTTTGGTCACCTGCTACATGGGCATTTATGCTGTACTTGATCCACTTGCAAAGCATGTGATTTGATATCCACACTTTCTTATTCCAGTGCTGCTTTCCCTAACCCTCTGTGTTTTAGAGCCACATGAGGCAACATCAGTTTTTAGTAGAAAATGGTGCAGAAATTTTTCTGCTTTTTCTTGTCTGGGAAATGAGTCCACATCATTACCCTTATTTCTTTGCTTAGCATTAAAAAATGAAGATTCTCAAGGCTGTGGGATACATAAAATCGATTATGCTACATTTCTTTGAATCAACAGGATTAGTCTGGAACATTTCCCCCACCCTAAATTGGCACGGGCTGGGTTATCTGCCCAAATGCTGGCACTTGTGCTCAAGAGTCAGCGCCTTTGATTCATGAAGCTTTGGCTTTGATACAAGCATCCCTGTTACCTCTTGCACTAAGGATCTGGCACAACCCTTGTTGGTACTTCCATGAGGACATACAATGTTCCAAGCCTCCCCCACTGCGTAGACAATTCCTTAGCGGGGCAGGCTTTCCAAACACATTGTTTCAAAGAAATGAATCACTCATTCGTGAAAAATGGGAAAAAAAGAGCACAAATACCATCAAAGCAAATTCAGGGGTTTGCCGCCCACATCACTGACATCATGCTGCCAGCCAGAGAGCACTGAATAGGACTCCTTACAGAGTCCATCAATGCCACTCTTTAAATGGCAATTGCCTGAAGGGGCTGCTGGTTTGTGATATGAGGTACTTCTTCCTTAGCAGGAGAAAGGCAGCAAAGGCTGGGATTTCAGCGCAAGTCCCCTCAAATGGCAGCAAAACACATGGTTGCTTGCCCTGCCAGGAAGTCTCTTTTTCAAAGGACTCTCTTCTGGATTTGGAGGGCAATTAATTTATACTAGCATGAAATATCTTTTAAAAGGAAATCTAATCTAATTCTAATAATCAGAAAGAACTTCCATTATTTAACTGGAGATTACTTGGATAGCTGGAGCAATGTCGACTTCTTATCATTTATAGACTAATTAAAGAGACCAAGTGAGGTCTCTCCAAGTAAATCCCAGAGCTGGTGTGCTGGGGGGTGTGATACAGGGATGCACTGAGATGTCTGGACCTGAGCCAGTTCCCGTCTGACGCGCTGTTCCCACATCAGACAGTGCTGTGCCCAAGCTAATAAGCCCTGTCAAGAAAATACAGTGACAGGTCACTGTGGCACAGTGCTGTGTTATATGTTCAGTCTGCACCTAATGGCACGAGTTCCCACTGGCTGGGGGATTTCTACCCCATGAACATTTTATGGCACAGACAAATTTCCAGTAATTCTACAAATGTTTTTAGGCACTCTTCTGTCCCACGACATTGCCTTTCCGTTTCTTTCCTTGTGATGCTCTTGCTGGTGTCTCAGTCAAATGACTCAAGTTTGCCTGTGTTTCTGGAACATCCTTTCTGCATTTGTTCACAGGGAGCTGCTTCTCCACACACCAGGTCTGCTGGGCTGCTTGTGAACCTTCAGCCAGCTGAGGTGACTTGGTAAGCAAACCAAGAGAGTGAAGCAGCAAAGAATTCGTAGTCTTTACATTTAATATCATGTCACCTTGGCTTCAGTTTCTACTTGCCTCTGAGTACATCTGCACATTAGCTGCTCTGCATTTGCAAAGCAAGCAACACTTACCCTGATGTTTGAATGCATAGAACAAGGGGACACTGACCTGCCTGGGGATTTGGGACACTACAGTAATGCAAATAATTAAAAAACAGAAATTGAGACTGGCAGTAATGATCTTTCACTGACCCAGAGCGGATAGATAAAATGATCAATGATGTCTTTCCCTTCTGTAATGTCTGCCAGACAGTCCAAATTTATAATCAACATAGGAAAACAGCTGCATATCACAACCATATGGCACTGAGAATACACATTATTGTACAGTAGCACTGCACTAATTTAAGGTCTGTCACCACTTCCATTATGGGCCTCTGTTTCCAGAAATAAGAAACTCTCACACAAGCACTTACCCCAAGCCATAAATGATCTCTGCCAGTAAAAGTCTTAGATCTCTAGATGCTTTAAATAATATTTTATTTAAATAACTTGCTCATTTTTTCACAATGTAAGTTAAAGCAAGGTTCAGTTTCCCCCCTCATTATTCAAAATTTATTTTATTTAAGACAATAAAACTCGATGATTTTGGAAATGGTTAGGCCAATTCCACCTACTGTGGGCCACTTTTCAAATTGAAAGCAGTCATTAAGCATCGGGTGATTTTAAAAGCTATTGTATGACTATGTATATATATCTAGAGAATCATATTTAAATTGAAAAAAAAATCACCAAAAATGAAGCCATATCTATATTTATGTGAATTCAAAATTTTCATGAAGTTATTCTGCATAAGGCTGATCAGACTACATGACCTTGTTAGAGGAAAGAAATACTCTTTATTTTTCATCTATATCAAAGTCTGTGTACATTTTTGCACGTTTTAGCAATCCCCATTGGAACAACTGCTATGTTTCCAAACTGGAAGCAGCTTTCTGGCACTCTAAATTTAAGGAAAAATGTGCAGTTAATCCACAAAGGTTCTACAACCTGTCATAGACATTATGCACAGTGCAAAGGTGGCATCTCCTGTGGAAAAGGGATTTCCATTTTGGATAATCTCTGCATGGCTGACATAAGCATATCTCAGTCACTGAAAATCAAAGGTTCCATGCTGATGTGAGAACAGTCATCACTCAGAAAGGTCATGTCAAGGATAAATTAGCCCCAACTAATAACAAGTTGGCAGAAAATTTTCTTCTGAAAGTTCAGGTGACCAAATCTTCTTTCGATTCCCAGGGGCACAGAGGCTGCTACAGATGAACCCAGGGGAGCTGCACTGGCAACTCTCTGGAAAGCACAGGGAGGACAAATGTGATCAGCCCTAAGCCAGAAAGGGGCTGAAGTTGATTTCAGGGGAGAGGACCACCTCTTATCTGCCCCAGAGCAGCAAGAGAAGTGGTCAAAGTAGTGATCAGAAAATAGTAAGGAGAGGGCAAATCTATCTGCCCAACCCCCCTCAGTGTTCTCCCAGCCTCCAGCTACTTTCAGCTTAGTGATTTCCTGAACTGGATGTGGTTTTTATGCACTCATTAATTCTCAGTGGATTTCAGTTCCATGAACTTACATTGTTCCTCCTTTAATCCATGCCAAATTTTAACCTCCAGATTCATTCCCTTGCTGTGAAAAAAATCACATTTTTTTAGTAGTTAGTGAAAGTGAGTGCTGGCCCATGACTTCAGTGTGCCTCAGTAATAATGCAAACAACAAGGGCATTACTTGGCAATAAATTTCCATGTCCCTGAGATGATTTATTCTGATGCTCAGGGTCATTTTACTCACAGTCAAAACTTTATTCCCATGAGGCAGCTGCCTGATTCTTACTAACTTTTTTCCCACAAAAAAATTAAAAATCACTTCAAATTTGGTTATCTTTCTTATCAGAGAATATGGGACTTGTCCATATGACCCTATGCAGAGGTACCCATGAGCTAAATTAGCCCCTAATACAGATCAATAGGAATTAATCTTTAGGAGAGAAACACTTGGTGCTGAAGCCCTGCACCCCAGCCCTGCAGAAGCTGGAGAGAGAGAGAGAGGGAGGAAAGAAACAATCCTGTGTCATGACTGTCCCTCGGAGCAGCAGTGCACAGGGTGGGCTGCCAGAGCACATCTACCCATTTACTGACAACCAACTTTGCTCTCCAGGACTATCCCAAAACACAGAGCAAAGTGCAGGAAGTGGGGGCAGTCCAGGTGTGTTTCAAAAGCCCATTCGTGATCCCAAGTAATGCAGATGCATCCATGCAGACCAGGAGTCCAGCTGAGCAGAGAAGGCACCCACACTGCCTTACCTGAGCTAAATCCCTGGGATCCAGCCCCACTCTCCACTCTGCAGACACAGAATGTGACAGCAGCTCTGCCCTCCCTCCCTTCTTCTGTTAAAGAAGGAGCTTGCACCACCTCAGCTGGCAAAGTCTTACAGAGTTTCATCGAAGTCAACAGTGCCTACCTGGAGCTGAATATCTCAGCTTCTATTTAACAAAAGGAAAAAGCTCAAATTTTCTTAACAAAAATCATGCAATATGGTACAAGAAGAAAGATTTTTTTTCAAGGAAATACATCACAAGGTGATTGACCAGATTTTTCTCTTCTGTGTTGATGAGTGTCATGAGTTGAAATAGAAGAGCTAAGAAAGCAGGAGAGTTTAATAAAATCAGCAATAAAAGAAATACAGAGAGAATTTAAAGCTTCTCCTGAAAGACCCAGTCTCACAGCAGCACAACCACAGCTTTTAATATATCAGGAACTAAATTCCTTGCTTCGTTTTACCTCTGCTGAACACTATCCCATAGAGCATTTGTGATGATTTAATCTCTTCTTCTCTTTCACTTTATAAAAGTGAATGAAACAGCATAAGTTATCAAAGATGCAAACCTGACCCCCTGCAACTACATTACAATGCAGCACCACCTTCTGGCTGTGGGAAAACTCTTAGTGGCTACTTTACCTATTCCGTTCTTCAGGGGCATCTGTTTCTTAATTCTTTTGTTCCAATTTAAATGAAAATAGAGTGGTTAGTTTTCACGGCTGCTGCTATTACAGCTATGGATGTTTTTAATAACAGCTGCTATTTTTCAAATAGAAGAGACATTCCTAACATGGTGCATTTGGAACTGTGCGTCTCAGCCTTTAGTGAAGGAGAAATGTGTATGTTCATTTTTTATGATCTGTAATCACATGCTGGTCCTGGGAAACATGCCACAAGGGCCCAGATATGTGAGTAGTGGCAGCTGAAAGTGCATAATTCATGAAGGAAACATCAGGATTGGAGGAAATGGCTTAAATAGCTGATTGACTTGACACATCTTATATTTTTTCCAGGATTTATTTCCTTTAAAAGATGTGAGTTGTCTTTTAAAAGAGAAATGTGTAGACTGCCAAGTCATAAGGTTCTCTAGATCGCTTACTTGTTTCTCTGAAAGCAAAGGCATTCTTCTGTTTTCATTCTGATTTAATTAGAATGGCTTTTTTACAGTATGTGGTCTTTGTTCTTCCAGGTCTCTACTCCTCCACAGTTTTATTCAACTCTATTGTGGGTCCACTTTGAAATGGAAAGGGCAGTCGAAACAACTTCATCTCAGAAGAAAATCCTATAAATACTGTAATTGCTGTGGAGTTTAATCTGGTTTCTTAACCTCTGATTCAGTTTGGATAGGTCTTAGGGCACAAAAGAAACAAATCGGCTATTTCAGCTAAAGGCTTCATTTGGCACAAATCTGGACAAGGCTTAATGATAAAAGAAATGTTTAAAATAGAGAGACATTAGATGCTGCCCAAATTTCAGCTGGAAGAAAGAAAAAAAAATACCACGATTATAAAGGCAAATTTAGTAGCATTCAATCTCCAAGAACATTTTGTAGAAATATCACAAACAACAGTGTTCTCAGGGTATTCCTACTAGAAATAATGTGAGAAAGAACATTCTCACATTACTTCCAGTCAAAATGCCATAAAAATGCACACTTGATTGCAAGCATTCTCATAGCATGTTAACAGCGAAGACCTCAAGAAAACATTTTCTCATGACATTTCCTCTGGAAGAGGGTGGAGCTGGAGAGTTTTGCACTCCTCCACACCCACCAGCATGGGAATGTCTCAGGGGTGAGCTCTCCAGTGAGAGGGGCAGGGCAAGGATTGCAGAGGACACAGAGGAGCAGGAAATATGATGGGCTTCCTTCTGCAATGAGAGCACTTGCAAGAGAGGGAAGACTCCTCCATCCAAAAGAAAGTGACAGAAGGATAATTTTATTACATAGCCCAGAGTAACTCGAGGATGAGCTTCTGTTTACATCTGTATTTTCAGCATAACACTCCCCATTAAAGTATGTGTAAGAGACAGAAAGTATGAGGGGGAAGGAAAGATACTTTGAATTGTTGTATTTGGGGTGTTTTAAAGGGTTTTTTGTGCAAACTCTCCATGGGGGATTTAAAGACAATTTTTATGTGGAATCAAGTTGTCTGCACTGTCACACTACCAGCCTTAATGAAATGAAATCTCAGCTTACTCAGAGAAGAAAGGGAGACATGGCCCCTACTAAGTCAATGGATAAGTCATAGGACACACATACTAACTTCCCTGCTAAAATCTGAGCTTCCTACATCGTTCTGGTGATGGAAGAAATCCTCAGTTCCCCCTTTCAAGAGTCCTCTACTTCTCAGGGGTTTTATAAAGTCAGACCAAGTGGGGCTCTGAGCAACCTGGTCCACTTGCAGATGTTGCAGGGAGGTTGGAAAAGATGACCTTTAAAGGCCTCTTCCAACCCAATGCCTAGGATTAAAGATTGGTTGAAATAAAAGCAAAAAAAAAAAAAAAAAAAAAGAATTTCATGAACTAGAGAAATCCTTTTTCTGGATGAAAAGACCTTTGAGATGGAAAATCAAAAACTTATCCATGCTATATATATACATGTATATCTCAACTGGTACTTATGCTGATACAATACTCTATTTTTATGATGAATAGTGATTAATAACATAATAGCGATCTGAAATGTTGGCACATGACATATACACAACATATTGATTTTCAGATTTGCATTACCTTAGTTGGGTTCCAGTGAAAGAAAATACAGTGTAAAAATTTACAGATGTGTCTAATAAGCAACATGGTCCCTCTTTAAACTAGAAATAAATGGCTTTTAGAGCTATCCATGGAATTAGAGAATGGTTTGTGTTGGACGGGAACTTAGGGATCATTTAATTCCAGCCCCCTTGCCATGGGCCAGGACACCTTCCTCTAGACCTGATTGCTCCAAGCCCCATGTGCATTCTGGCATTGAACACTTTCAGAGATGGGGCATTCACCACTTCTCTGGGAAAATAGTGCTTCACAACCCACACAGTAAAGAATTCTTCCTATTCCTATTAATAACACAGAATTTATCACATAGCCATATAATTAGTAACCGTACCAATCCTGAAAGTTACATTTCTTTATTTCAGTATTTCAGAAGTTTAACTGCTCATAACTGTTGGCTAGTCCAAGTTCTTTTAGAAATAGTAGTATTTAGCTTGTTTGTTACATAAGCAAAATTGAGCTGAGAGGAAAAGTTCATCATGCTAATACTGAGTATGAGGCAGTCCCCAGCCATTCTAATGTACAGTCCAGACTGTTCATAGTGATTGCCAAATCAAACTGCACTGTTCTACTTGTATGGCTGGCAGGGGGAGAGGAGGAGACTCAGAGATCTGGAGTTTGTCCCACAGAGAAGCGGGCCCGAAGTAGTCTTCCTTCCCATTAAGTGGTTTCTTTCACTATGTGTAATTTCAAAAAAAAAGAAAAAAAGTGTGTGGGTGTCCACACAGTATGCAATGACCTGAAATATTCTTTATCTGTAAGCATTTGAAGCCTCAGCAAATTCGTATAAACAAACAGAAGAATTATGATCTCTGTGCCTCAATGATCTCTGAGATTTAGGTGCTTCTTTCACACTCCTATGTTAAAGTAGGAACAAACTAGAAGAAATAATTCTCTTTTCATGCAGGGTACAGAAACCAAATCTTTCCTAAAGTTTCCAAACTGCTTTTTGAAACCTGAGTTTGTTTACTTGATTGTTTGTTTTAAGCAAATCTCCCTGTAACTACATTATACATTTTCCTGCTCCATGAAGTGAGCAATTTTTAAAAAACAAACAACAAAAAACAAAACATCAACTAACCCAAAACATACTGTTCCCACCAGTTTTCCACCTTTGGTGTAGTAACATCCACTGTGCCATTAATAGAGGATTTGTAGCGCAATCCTTCAATTTATAATTAAAGCTGGTGGTAGGCAATAAAAGTACACGTGTTTTGAGATAGGGGTTTGTATCTCCTCTAGATTGTTTCAACATGAAATTCTCTGTCTTTGTCATAAGGGAATAATCTCTATGGCTTTTCCTGCATCCCATTTGACTTTAGTGGGGCTTTATTACTATACTATTTGCATAGACTTTTAAGGATGAGGTCCGAAAATCATCTGCAAGGTGTTTAAGAAATCCTCACTTCATTTTAAAAGGCTGACATCATCTCCCATTCATTTCACCCACATATCATTAAAGGAAAACCACTCCCAGCATTGCCATTACTAAAATATAAATCCAGCTTGATTTAGCTTGATGTTGTCGAATATCTGGAAGACCACAGAAATTCCTGTTTGGCTCGACAGTGTAAGGGTAGTTCAGCCTTGTTCTGTAATGCTACTTGAAGTGCTGCTCCACTGAATGCCTGGTAATTTGAAATCATTAAAAAGCTGAGATAAAAAAAGAACATTTGTGAGCGAACATAATCACATTAATAAGAAATAGAAAGACATGCGGAAGCTGTTTGGAATTTAAACTGAAGTTCTTGAATGCTATTTCTGCAGTATTTGATGAGCTCTGATTAACTGTATAAAATTATCAAATGGAAAAAAATCCAGCTGGAAATGATGACAGTGAACTTAGTGATAAATCTCTCAAGAATACGTTGTCTCCATTTTGCAGGCATAGAAAAGCTGTGAACTGTGCAGCCAGTGATCTATCTATTCAGGAATTCTTTACCCCCTTTTTAATTACCTAGATCATTTAGCCGCGGTATTTAATATTTCAAGTGCTGCGTTTCATATCTCTTTCTGTAGTCACTGAAAAAGTCCTTTGTGCAACATCCTACGTTCCTTTCCTGTTGGACTTATAACTGTAGTGAGAATAATTCTTCATTAAATTTTTGACAAGTCTAAATGCTGTTCCCCCATTACCTCTCTGGAAGCAGAGGGACTGTTCATGGGAATGTTTTCTCAGCAGTGTGAGGGAAGGCTCTGTATCCTGGCAGTGCCAATAGCTTGTCAGGATGCGGCTGCTCTGACATGATTAATACAAGCTCATGTTGCTGAGCAACCTTAATGAAGCTAAGGATAATCAACCCACCGCTTCCACAGATCTCTGGACTTGTACTTCCCCATGTGTTTTCTGTCATCCAAATCCTGCGCTGTATGAAGGTACCTGAATTAGCCCTGGAATGTGACATAAAGGAGCCAACGGAGAAAGTTGGAGAAACTGATTAAAGGATTTAAGATTTCAAAGGCCATGATCCATCTGTATTGGCTGCTGAAGAGGGTGAGGGTGTCCAAGATGGCAGAAGAAGGATCCCCGACCTTCCTGACCCTTTAGTGAAAAGAAGGGATGAGAAAGCAAATGTTGTGTACATTTGTTTATTTTTCTTTGTGTGATTTAGACAAGGAGAAGGGAATAGAGCTCTCTGGGTGGTCCTGAAGCTGGTTTCCTCATGAAACTCGGAGAAGGTTCCCCTTTTAAACATTGTTGTGAGTGGGTGATGGGAGAAAGAATTAGAGATTAAAATTTTTGTCTTTCAAAACAGTTTTGTGTTTCAAAAAGTTTCTACATTTCTTCATGGTTGCTGCATGGTTCTGCTAAAATAGCTTCACTTAGCTCAGAAATGAGTTTTCTGGAAAAAAACTCCCACTTCCATATTTGATGAGGATCAGAGACCTATCACTGAAAGACAAGGAAGAGTTGCCATTAATAGACTTTCATCATTTGGTGTAGATATGCCTGTGATGCAGTGACACAATATCATCTCAATTGTCTAAAAAGTTTTATGTTATATTGGCTAACAAAAGAGAGAGAAAAACAATGTTCATAGGATTTAGTTTCCCCTTCCTGGGAATTTTTATGCCATTCATGAAATTACAGCAGAATGTCTGTGTCTCACTCACCAGACAACCAGACAGGCAGTACTGCTCCACTGTCCCATTCCTGTCCAGTGTCCCCTCCAGAGTCACCTGAGTTCTCCTTTTTCAGTGTTTTTCAATTTCCTGGCACTCAGGAAAATGGGGCGCCTCTTGCAAAGGAGCTGGCTTGGCATCTCCTCCAGGTCAGAGCACTGCTGGGAATGTGGCAGCCTGGGGGCATGAGGACAGCCTGGGGGACACACTGTGCGCTGTCACAAGCAGAGGGACAAGGATGGATGCCTACCTCTGCTAGGTGAAGCCAGTAAGTGCATATGTTAATGGGATGGCAAGGACCAGATGGAGCATGCTCACCCCTCTGATTACTCAGTCAGTGCTCTGCAGATATAAATGCTGCAGAGCCTGGCTCAGCCCTGGCAGATTTTCAAGGACAAAGATATTCCCCATTAAACCTGTGGGAAAATAGCCATGTGAATTAATGTTTTGATTCCCAGGGGAATCGCTGTGAATATTCCAGCTCTTTTTGTTCCAAATGTAGAAGTGTGATAGATACAGTGGCATGTTTCCTTAGAAAACTGAGTGCTGCCATCCCAAGAAGACAGCTCAGTGGCCCCAAATATTCTGTTTCTTCTTATTCTTGGGCTTCTTCTGTTAAACACTGGGAAATGAAAATATTCTGTATAGCATCAGCTCTCAAAGGTTTTGGGCTGGGAAACCACAATATGTCATGAATTCTTTTCTGTATATATGTGCATATTATGTATCCTGAAGTCAGTGTTCATATTGTGACACAGGCTTTTTTGAAGCGAAACATACTTGTTGAGATTTGAACTTTTAAACTCGGTGTCTCAGGTCTTTTTCTGGAGTGTCCTTCAAAAATAGTTTACGATAATAGATATTTCAGAACACTCATCATGTATTATGGTGGCAGTAGTGAGGCACATTAGGATACATTCATCATTTTTTAAATCCCATGTGAATCCATTGACTTTAGTAAAATAACAGCAATTTACAGAAGGAGAAGTTTTGACCATCTGTGATAAAAGGTTGCAAATGGCAAGTAAATAATTTCATTAAAAGCCATTGTGTTTGGGTTGCATATGCACATGATGTCTATAAATCACTGTATACTATACAGCAAAAATCTTGAGCATATAGATCATTATGACTCTGTGAAACAGCAGAACTACTGTTGTCTTGGTAGATGAGTCAATATTGGGTTTTTAATTCCCTTCTGCTGCTGGCTAAAATCTTTTCCAGGAATATAAATATCAGATGGCTACGTGTGGAAATTATGAAATGCAAAAATTTGTGAGTTACTCTGTTTAACATGAAAGAAATACTTTGGAATGCACCCGAAGACCATAAAGGACTTTATAACTGCTTTTTTTAAAAAATGAAATTTAAAAAGTTGTTCATTGGAAAATAAAGGCAAATCTTTTATATTTCCCTCTCTCTGGACAATGGAAACCAGACAACTTGTTTAGGGTTAGGGAGTATTCAAACAACATTGATGACAAATGAGTGCAGGTCCCACAGGTCCTTGTCACCTCAGCAATCAGGAGAGAGGGCAGCCTGCTGCACTGTGCTGCCCAGGAACTGAGAACACATTTGTGAGTTCTGTTTAATTGCAACTAAGATGAGTCATGGATACTTGGTCCTCACTTCCTAATTCTGGAAACAAAAAATAAGCACTTGTTTGAGGCCACTCTTTAAAAGTAGCCTCAAACAGAGTAACCATAGCTAATTGTAAATGACTTTTATTTACTGACAGTTTGCATAGTTCAGAGAGGAATTACTAATATATCACAGAACTTTTAACTAGAAAAAAGCATGCTCAAGGCAGACAGCTGTTTTTGGTGTCAGCTGGGAAAAATGCCCTAGCCACTCTTGTTTGATGAACAAACATACTTTCTTGATTGTCTACGCTCATACCCATCTGCTGGGATGGCATGATTCCCAGGCAGAAGCTGGGCAAAACTTTTGCCTTGGGGATTAACAGAGAGCAACAATAGGTTTAGATGGGCAGTATGAGCAACACTGCATTTAAAATGTCTCAAGCTTCAATTTTGTGCCAAGCATGGCACAAGGCCTTAGAAACAAATGTCCCCTCATACATCATTTGGGATTTCTGAGTCCCCAAAAGCAAATATTACCCAAAAAAGTGCATGTTCTGGGGTCACCAAAATATCATATGCAAGTTGATGTTCGGCTCAAAGTGATTACCTTGTCAGAGGAGAACATTGTGGCCGGTGCACACTGTGTGACCAGGGGGACAGACACTGCTTGCATGGACAAGTGCTAATGCACAGCCAGGAAATCCACTTTGGAGGCATGGGACCAGCTGCTGTCTCCAGCAAATGGTCTTCATTTCCTGGAAAACATGCAATCAGCAAAAGGATTTAGATGAAACTGTAAAGCCCTTTTCACTCTCAATAAACCTGTGGGGCAGGGCTATTAAATTTTAAAGCTTGTTTCACCAAAATATAGAAGTAGATACTTTCAAAATATGGGGAGTCACACAGAGTAAGGCAGGGTGAACTCTTTCCCATAATTGTGCTCTACATCTACTGGCATTTAAAATTTTTTCTGAGCTACATCAGAATCTATAGAGAAGAGCTTTAGCTGTCTCCTTCTTCCACCACCTCCTGCATGCCTGCCTGTCTACATGTTGCTCTCAACAGTCTTTTAATCTCCTCTCAATCCTCCTCTCCTCTTTGCAAGCTGTCACTGGCCTTATTTCCACCACCTCTTACTCTCTGGAAGTTTCTTCCAGGTTGTGCTAATAAGACTCACCTTTAATAGTCTTTGCACATCCTATCACACAGAAAGGAGGCACAATCTCTCCCTTCCTCTACAGGCCAGGAAAAAAAGCCCTAGAGTAGCCATAAAAATTATTTAGGACAAATCAGAACACAGAAATAGCAAGCAAATAAAGAAAATATATTGAACGCAAACTTATTTACAGAGCTCTAAATAATTTAGTAAGTTAGAAAGATACCTTTCCTTATTAATGTAGTTCTTAAATCTGTTCAATGCATGTGAGGGTAAAGTAGTCTGTGCTGTATTTCCAGGAGAGATAAAAGTACTGGAAAACCTCTGAAGATGAGTTCTGACTCCAAATTCTGTGTTCAAATTTGTTTGCTATAGTTTTTTTTTTTAAGTTATTTAACTTCTCCAAGGTTTATATATAACCTTTCACAATATACATGTGGAAATATTACTCCTATTCTGAACTTCCAACAGTCTCCAGTTTCAGTTTTACCAAATTAATTGAGAGCTGGTTATATGTGCGTACATTTTGTTGCTAGATTGGTTGTCAACCTGATTTATTTGAAGAAATGTTTAAAAAATGCAAAGAGGAACATATTCAGCATGCTGCTTTGCAAACAATTTTTTCAGCTCAGTTATAATTTTTGTGGATTTCTGGGATCCTGATCTCATATGGTGACAGGCATAACATTTTAAATATTACTTAAAGAAGCATTAAGTACTTCATTCTTGTACAAATTCTTATATTACAGTTCAGTTTCTATCATGTCTGAGTGTCTCCTGTCTGTATGGCAGCATTGGCCACATACAATTCTTTCATCCTACCCAAAAAATGGATGCCACACGCATAATCACAATTCACTCTGATATATAACATTTTTTTCTTAATATATATATTTCTTTCATAGATCTGTGCACATTTGTCTGTGCAAATGTACATAAATATTGCTCTCTGGACTGTGCAGAGATGACTATTTCAAATAAATAAATAAGCTTTGCATTTGAAGGCAACTGTGAAATTAACACTGACCTGTACTTTAAGAGTTGCAGTAATGTTGATTGTTTCACAGATTTTTTTTTATTTGATGTGGTTTCCATGGCAAAATATTCTACTAAAAACAAAACAATGGCCTGAGCAGCCTTTAACAAAAATCAAGCTAAGCAATTTGACTGCACCTTGCTAGAAAATGTTTCCTGGGTTCTGTTTGACAGGAGCAGGGCTGCTCTTGGAGAGCTGTAGAAAAGGATGTGAGCCCGGAATATCTTGGCTTTGGACTTAAATTGATACAAAATAGGAGCTGGCTATACAGTGCAGCTCCTTCTGCAATGTGGGCTCTTCTGAGCCTGCAGAGTCAGTTCTGAGTATTTCCAGGTTCTTTTGGAGCAGTGTGTGCCCAGGAAGAGTGTTTGACTTGGGGGTGATATTGGGTGCTGAGAGAAACCAACTCATCTTTCTTTGATGAAGATCTATTTACAACACCCTGCTTGAACTCAGAGCTTCTTGAGAACTTTTGCACAGTCCAAAGCTGAATAAGGAAGCCAAGCTCACTCTGATTTCAAAAAAACCTGCTGTTTCTTAGCAGTTGGGAAATTCAGGCTTCTTCTATCAAAGCTGAAGTACTCATTTCTGCATAGATATTGCTTATACTGTCATTCTGCTTATTCAGTCATTCCTAGTTTTTACAGTAAATTATCTCATCTTTTACCATTATGTAATACATATAGATGTAGAAAAGAGGTAATTTAAATCTAAATGAAGTCAATAATGGGTCTTACAAGCCTCTTATAGACACAGGTAACCTTTAGCTTGCTCAAAGCCTGAGGGTTTACATCAGTAAAATCATCTTAAAAGCTTCTTATTGGCTTCCTCTACAAATAAATTAATTACAGGGGCATTCAGATTTGTTTATAAGGAGATGTAAAAAGAAGGCACTTTGGTTAAATTGGAGAATATCTTCAGAGCATATTTGGTTCCAAATAGTTGGAAAAAATGATGAATTAGTGACTGCTTGGTATAGAAGACAGTATAATAATTTTGTTTGGAGAATGTATTTGTTAATACAGAAATAAATCTTGTTCCATAGCTGTAGAAGTAAAGAAAAAAGTGCAATCTCTTGAAATTACACTCCTGACTATGTAGTCTCTCTGTAGCAACAGCAGGCCTATTTCAGGGGCTATTAAGAAGATATGCTCATGAATCTCCATGATTTACTGTATTTTCCCCTCATACAAGCCTTTCTTTTCTAAAAAAACATGATTTTGTGACACATAGATGCCAGCTGCAACTCTGAATGGTGGATTTGGGTCTGTAGATATGAAAGCCAGATCGGACAGCCCCAGGCAGCTTCACACTCCAGTCTGGACCTTTCCTTTTCCCCTTCCAAGTAGCTCCAGCTGCAGTAATCAGTGCTCAGCTTAACTCTTTCAAGGCCCCTAATTCTCTGCAGTGTGTACCTGAAAGAAAATAGTGTGAATTGCCTTTTTGGAGATTATGAGTCTAGAATTCTGCTTATTCATACCTAGTTGGATTTTAGGAATTTAGGATTAAGAGGCTGATTTTTGAGTCTTGCACTGGACATAATCTAGATATTAATTATTTGTATCACCATTAGTGCAACTTAATTGCCAAAAACTAGCTGTGTGTTTTAAAACTACAATAGTATAAAACTAGAAAATGAGGCAATTAAAGGAAAACATAAATGGAAAGTGTAGCTGAGAGCATTCTAAAAAAAAATAACCCAATGACTCTCCATAATATGTGTGTATCTGTGTGTGCATGCACAGAGATGATACCATACCTCACACAGGATTGCCATTGTCTATTCATTCATTAGAGGTAATTATTTTTAATTTTTGTCCCCACTGACCTGTAGGCAGATGGTTAGCATGAATGCCATTTTTATCTGGACACCAGATCTGGCCAGACTGCAATCTGTTGGGTTTGATCACTAAACTGGCAGCTGCATTACAGACCTGCTCTTTTCTCTTATTGTCTCCAGGGACTGCAGATTGGATGCACTGAATGTGAACTTCTGCAAAACATGGGGCTTTTTGTCATTTTCACTTTGCTTTCTTTTTATGACCATCCGGTAAATATCAGCACAGTTAAAAGCTGATTGAATCAAACTGAACAAAAAAAACCAATTTTAGCTACAAAATTATTTTTGCTTATATAAAAAGCAAGAAAGTAAATGAGGCTTTAAAGAACAAATATACATGTGCAAGTCAATGTGAAAAGGTAATTCAATGTATTCGAATTTGGAGTTTAAAAAACCTATATATAACACAGTCCTTGTCTAAAAACAGAGTACAAGGTGTTGTGGGACACATTTTTGAAAAGGACAAAAGGACCAAAAGCGTTTTATAATTGTATGGTTTGCACATGGGAAACTTGTGTGATCAGTAGTACCAAGCAGTTCTATACAACATAACTGAATGACATACAAAAATAGACAGAGATTTTTGTACAAACTTGCTTTCACTAAGGCTTGAGCACGTGCATAACTTTAAACATATGAGTATTATCCAGATTAAAAGATATTGTATATACAATACCGATTACATTTTTTCTAAGTGTGTGCAAAAATCTCAGTTTTATCAGAGTCTTTTTTGCCTCTTTTACTATTTCTTAGTTTGGCAAAATGAGTTAAAACACGGTGGAAGTTGTGCCTTAGTAAAGACTGAAATGTCTTTAGCCATTCTCTATTCAGATTAAATAAAAGAAAAATCTTGTTTTAAATATACTGATTGCTACATTCCATTTAAAACTGTCAGAATAAATTCAACAATTTATATCTTAATGTAAAAGGCATCTATTCATCACAGAGACCAATTTTCCTCCCTTTACAAGATGCAGCGATGTCAAATCCAGATTCACTCTACTGTGGCTGTCTGATGTCTATGGGATCTAAGGGATGCATGTAAATACTTCTTGCAACACAAGGAATTTCACTTGTTGCCATTAGACTGTGCCACAAGTAGAATTCAGAGACAAGGTCTATAATCTTACAGGTTTGGATATATTTAGGCAGGATTTAACTTTTATCAAACTGTCATTTACCTTACCTGCTTTTAAAACTTATTCCTGTTGCATTCCAGTGTTGCATATATAGAAAGAGAGACATAAATGAAATAAAATTGCATGTAGTTAAATGTCATCAGAAAGAGTAACTTCCCAGTAACTTTTTGGTTTTTTTTAATTTCCACACTGGTGAATAGTCCACTGTGAGCCAAACAGACCATTCTGGTTCCTCTACTTTGACCTAAGAAAAGAAGAGGAAATCTTGTCTTGTTCAAGAGATTCCTTGTTAATTTTTCATTTTAATGCATTGAAATAAATATAAGCAAAATAAGGAAAAGCACCCTACACAAACTTTTTGTGTGTTACAATCAGATGCTCTTTCACTTAATGCTGCCCCTTAATGTTTTCCTGGCCAGTTGTATAGTAGGAGGGGCAGAGAAGGTGCCAAATCCAGATCTTGCTCTTTCCAGGTAATCACTGAACTTCCTGGAGAATAGATTCTTTTTCTCCTGTTAAACATCTGCCTCCCACAGGGAATTAGTTTGACCTAAGCTGGTGAGTAAATACTTAACAAGAAAAAAGTGATTACATGTATTACCTAGTAAGTTCACCAACCTAATTTTGTTCTCCTGGCTCTAGGTCTACTATTCATGTCATATTTAGAAAGCTTAGTTGCCAGAATTGCTTCCATTACTGCAATAGAAAGAGATAATTTTAGAAGATGATTTATATCACTCAACTCTCCACTCTGAAAGTTCAGTTCTCTCTGGTCCTATTCCATATGAGAGAATTAAAGATTCAGTGGTGAGATTTCACCATCCTCACTAACAATCTAGTGCAGACTGCCATGTTGCATTGCAAAAGTGTGTGTGAAAAAAGACACACAAAAATAGATGACACAATGGAATTTAAACTACAAAAAGCATCAATCATTGGGATGATTAAACAAGAGAGGATGCTTGACAACAATTAGTACTAATGAAAACTTTCTTTCTGAGATGGTAGAAATACATCCATGTGAAAGATTACTCATAGGCCATTTAAGAGAGCACACACTTGTTATGCCCTGGACAATCAAACTAGTGCTGTGATTTCAAAGCTATTTTCAAGGTCAGCAGTCAGCTGTGCTGGGAATATCCAAGGTAGATCTGTTATGAGAAGGGTATTTTGTATTTTTGGAGATGGACTGGAGTGGCAGGAGCTGGTGCAGGTGGCACCAGAGCAGCAGGGCTGGGCTATCCCAGCCAGGTGAGCAGTGCACACAAGCTTAGAAGAAGATGCGAAGACACTGTCAAAGCCTTTACACTCACTCACTCATACATGCTTTGGCATTGAGAGCCAGCAAATTTTTCCAAAGGTTCAGCAAATCTTTCATGCTTGCCAGCTTTTAAAATCCAGAAGTGGACCCTGCCTCTCCAGCTGTCATTTTTTAGGCAAAGAAAATATCCAGAGGACCAGAGGACTCCAATGGCTACCAGTGACTCTGAAGCAAACACAAATCACATGGGATTTGCTGTGCAAGAGCAGATGCGGTGGTTGGTGTGTGGACTCCATTTCCAAATGCACCCTGATGTGCCAGAGTGCCTGCACATGTAAGATAGGATTGCTCTGTGCCCACACCTCAGATTGCACCCAGCATTCAGAGATGTCTGTACATAGGGACAAAACATGCAAATGTAATTGAGCTGGCAGGAATACAGTTGTAGCAGATCACACAGCAGAAGCTTTCTGAGTATTTCTGGAAACAAGAATTTTTCTTTTCTTCTCCTTCTCCAGGGGAGGAAATGGCACTTCTCAAAATAGAATTTTTTATTGTCATATAAGATCATAAATTCTTTGACTCTTTTTGACCCCCAATATATCTAACAAAATGAAATGCATCTAAAGACACAACCCTTTTTTGGAGGTTTTCAGCCTGAGAGGCCACATTTTCAGAGTCTGAAGTCACTTCAGGCAAGGAGAGAGAGAAGACAAGACTGTATTCAACAAGTGTAGCAGCAATGATTTCTACTCTTGCATTGTAGTAATAATCCTTATTACTTGTCGCAGGACATTTCACGAGATGCAAAAATATTGATGGGACCTTTCCTCTAAGCCACATCCCTGCTGGCTTTGGGAGCTGATACCACTTGTACCACACACCTCAGCAGGCTGACAGGCAGTGACTTCTACTCGGACACAACTGAGGATTTCCCCGGAGCCCCCCTGCCAGGAGCACCCATCATTGACCCTCCTGGCCCTACGATCCTCCTCACAACTCCTATTTAATAACAGCTGCTAGTGTTCCACTGCTGTCACATGAAAGGCAGCAAGCACACAAGAGCAAGGGCAGCAAACTGAAATGTGGGGGTGTTCAGGAAAAAGGGGGGAAAGAAAGAGGAAATTCATTAAATGAAAATCTGGCTGCTGCAAAATCTCTTAGTACATTAACCCAGCATGGGGTCTGAGTCTCTGTTGCAAGGCCCTCACTGTGTCCTCTGTTGCTTCATTACTGTTTTATTGATTTCAGAGGGGAATATAAATCCAGAGCAGCCTGACTGCCTTAGCAAAACACTGGGCTGACAAAGTTTATGTGCTAAAAGAAGGGACATTTTGGAATCAAAACTGAGTTAAAGTGAGTCTATAATTTACTGTAGTTTGTCTAAAAGTCATCTCCATTTTAAATTATGCTATGTTATAATTTTCACCTCTTCCAAAGGATCTAAAGAACATGCGACAAAGTAAAACTTCCTTTAAGCAGAGAAAGCAGAGCCTTGAAACCAAAGTGATTGCATAGTTTCCCAAAAAAAAAAAAAGCTGTTAGCTCTAAAATCACTTAACACAGGGGGAGTTTATTCTCACTACCAAAATCAAATATCAGTAGACACCTATCCCAGAGGTCCTCCCAATAAGAGGTATTATAAATTGATGTTTTAATTAATGTTGTTATTTTATTAACTAATATGATCAACTGGACCACTCAGAGGGCTCATTGCCAGTTTGGGGGGATGCAGTTAAAAGGAGTTTTTCTGTCAGTTTATAGCATTTGCACCCCTGGGACTGCTAAGCTCCCACTTCAAACAGAGAGCAGAATTCTTTTGCCACTCACTAAGTAGTGCGTCAGCCTTGAATCACTTAGCTGGGTCCTACAAACACAAAAAAAATTAACATCCAGATTATTAAAAGAAAGTGAAGGCGGTTTGGCATTTTGACACCAAACACTGACAGTTTTGTGATCATATGTGTGAGTTTTTCCTGTGGAAAGGAATGCAGAAATAGAAGAATTCTTGTGGCTACTGAACTGGAGGTAAGTACACTCCTTTCCATCAGTAGTTAACCTCTTTACCCTCTGCCTTTGCTCCAGATGTTTCCTTTCCTTCCTCAAACTTCTGAAGTGAAGTAGCAGCATGTAAGAAACCTTGCAACAGGAGAAACTGGAGGAATCCAATGTACAAAGAGGATCGTATTATGTTGAGGCCCACGCTCACATCTCAGCAAATACAAGTACGTGAAATTTTATGAATTTATTTAGACATTAAGCACAGGCCCAGTGCCCTATTTGGTTATGGCAGTGCACCTTTTCCATCCGGACTAAAACTGTTGCCATGTAAGGCTTAGCAAAATTCTATATCCAGCACACAGACAATAAAACAGCCCCAGCAGCACCTCATTTTGTCTTCTTACAGGCTTAAGAATTCTTTAAAAAGCCTTTGGAAATATTTACTTTTCTTAATTGAGGTCCTGGCAGTTGTATAAATGCACATCCATTTTTTAATCTGGCCAAGTACTTGGTCTCATATACTTTCTACATTCCACTGTTTAATCACATGGAAAAACATTTTGGAGTTTCTGGTTTGAATTTCCCATCCTTTATACATCCTTGTTCTTACTCCAGGAAACAGAATTTCCTATTCATCTTTCCTGGACTTTTGTTTTCAGATAATTTTGTTTTTCAGAACATATAATTACACCAATTTGTGTATTTTAAAAATATCTGTGCTTTTATATTACTTTTGATGAGAAATATTTTTTAGGCTTTTGACCACTACTATTGATTTTTTTAGACTCTCCTGATTTTGCAGTAATACTTTGAGGACAGAGAACTAGAGAAAGAGAAAAGAGCCACACTTTTGAATTGCTCCCTGAAGGACTCTCTTGTTCTCCATCCCTTATGTAGGAAAACCTACTGAAATCTTATGAGATTTCTTCCTTACATCTGTGTTTGAACACAGGTTTGTATTGATGTGTGCAAAATGATGCCCAAAAAACCCTAAAGTTAAAAGATAAAAAAACCAGACATGCCTTCCAAAACTGACAGGCTGAATTATCCAGACCCTGACAAGAGTTGTGCATCAACAAATTCTAAAAAACACCAAAAACCCTAAAGAATCTATATTAATTCCTTCTTGGATATTTTAATTTAAAGAACCATTAAAGAAAAAAAATGCAGTATGTATGCACTCAAAACCCCATAATTTAATTCTAAAAGTTTGCAAAAATTAAAGAAGCTTAAATATTAAAATAAGTGAAAATTACATAATAATTTAGCAATTAGTTTTGTTTCCACGGAAATCCCATATGAAATTGAAAATACAAACTAGCATAGCTCTGTAACTATTGTTCTAGTCCTCATTAATGCACCATGTGATATGAAAAAATATAGAGAATTTAATTTATTTTAACCAGAAAAATATACTTACACTACATTTAATTCAGCTGTTCCTCTATTAACCATTAGTTACTTCCATATTCACTGCATGTCAACATTCATATAGTGATGGTTGTAAAGAATATAAAAAAGAATATAAACTTTTCAAAATTTAATAGAAACATAAAATCTAAAAAATCTGCAGAAATATGGCCTCTGAATATATCTTCCTATTCTTTCATTAAATCTTACTCATTTTCTTATCTTTCTTTCCCCTTTTCCCAGGGAAAAAACCCAGAAGCTTGGTTTTTCAGAGATCACTACAGAAGAGGCAACTCTTCTGTTAATGAAATAACTAAGTGGTTTTGAAAATGCCATTCTAAAAATCAGATGGAAAACCTTAGATTCATTAACATATAAACATGCCCGAGTAAAGCAAAAGTCATTGGAAGCCCTAAGGAACTTGGATATAGAATTTTATTCTTAAGAACTTGAAATATCAGACTGGCTAAGTGGGAAAGTGGAAACATGTTTTTAAATTTGCCTGTTTTTCCTAATTATGTTTCACTTGTTTAAACCATTTAGAGTGATGCTCATTAAGTTCTGATCTTTTTCTTATCCATAAAAACATCAGCATTTATTGTTGCTGTGATTAATGAAACCTTGGTGATACCTCTGGTGAGGGTCAGTTGCAAGGATACAAATTCTGTTTCCAAAGGCTCTGTGTGCCCTACAAGATCTGTTTCCTGGCTAATTACATGAAAAACTGCACACAATGGCGCTCTCCTGTGTAACTCACACAACATTGCAATCCATCATCTTGGACATTGGCTGTGTATTTGACACTTTCCAGCACAAACTGTGCTATCTGAGACCTAAAAGAGGCAGTGACTGAATGTGGAATTAAACAAAACAGAGGCCCTCTCAGTTTTGCATCAAGATGTGAAAGGAAAGCAGGCTACAATTAAATGCTAAAAAGTCAGTGCAATGAAATATATATGATCCCAAGGAGAAGGATATTCCATATTTTTCATAAGTTTTCTCCTTCTTTTCCACAGGGAATCATCTGAGCAACTCAAGCCCTAGAGTGAAGCCTATAAACCACTGGTGTTTAATGACCATCTGCACCACTGGTTCCATTATCTGTGGCTAGAGATTGATTTTCCTTTTCCTTGCATGTTCACTTACCCTAATGCCCCAGAGTGAGCAATGGAGCCAGTAGCATATAAGGCAAAGACAGCTTTTAAGGCATCAAAAGTGAAAGCATCAGGAGTATCACTATATTCTGAATCTTTTGTAGTAGCTTTTTGTCTAATCCTATTGTAACAGGAATCCACTGATGGTGGCTAGGCCCCTCCTTTATGAAGCTTAAGTGCAAAGCTCAGAAGAGCTCTGCTTTCCTCAGAGCAAGGTGAAAAAGTCTGCTTTATATGGCCCCTTTATGAAGAGAGACCAGTCTAATGTGCACCAATTTCATATCAATTTCATACAGGACCAGTAACCCAGAAGGCAGGAGAGGACTGTCATTCAGATTGGGAGGCTGGGAAGCAGCAGAAGGCTGGCTAAGAGCTCCAGACCTCAACAACGCTTTTGAGTGGTGTGAGCCATACATTCAAACTTGGGTCCAGTAGTATTCCTGTTCCTAAGCTATTGTCCATGAATACTGTAATTACTCTTAAGAAATGCTTCTTTCCTCCCACAGTGACAGGCCAAAGATTGCCAAAAATATCAGGAAAAACGAACTCATCAATTGGCCATACAGGAGGAGAACTGAGGCCGGTGGGGCACACAGACCTGGTTCTGGGAAGGGCTTGGCACGCAGCAGCTGCCATTGTACCCAGCAAACTCAGCAAGACCTGACAGAATCTGGCCCCTACTTAGGTACCTAAAATGGGATCCAAAGCCCACAAATCTGTTTCTTTATATCTAGTCAGTTTAACTATTTAGACATTTCCTCTTTTTTCATTCCCAAAAAAACCCCACAAAACAAAACCACGTGAAGAAAGGACAAGTGTGGCGTTTCAAAATGTAACATAATGTTCTCCTTGAGAGATCCATAAGAATGCAAATCTCCTTCCTGTCCATGCCTAGAAAGCACCTCCTACAAACATGACACTCCTAAACTGCTTCTCAGCACTTCTGAGACTATAAAGACACTTGTGTGCCTAGAAAGACTGTACATGGAAGAACACACAAGAAAACAGGTATCAATTATTATGCCATTGGTCAAACTGTGCATTCAAAGTGCATTCTTCATCCATGGTCTCCTGCTCCATGAAAACAAAAATGTGGCTTTAGTATTGCTCAAAATTTAAGGTAAAAATAAGAGTTACAAATACTAATATATTCATAATTAGGTTTTCCTCCAATTTTCTCTTCAAAACATGATCTAGTGATGCTTTCTGAGAACAAGGGACATAAACTTAATTAATGTCCTCAACTTTAGGCTTTAGAACACTCTTTTTTGCATCACCATCTTTCTTTAACCACTGGTACCAAAGGGCATTGCTGTCTGGACCTTAAATTTATAAAATTTAACAGAAGTGGAGTGATTGTGGTGTACAAAGCACCCAAAAAGTTGGTGAGAACCTGTATTTCTGGTCCAGTAATGACTAAAGGCTCCTAAACCAGGAACAAAGGTCAAATTAAATCCAGACCAATCACTGCTGCCTCTGCCATCAGTCTATTTTCTCAATGTTCTTACTACATCTTAAAAACAAAACTTGAAAGGTGTTTTTTTTTTTATTTTTTATTAAAGGGAAATATTTTGGGTTCAGCATAAATAAGTGATCTGTGGAACTCATTGCCACATGTCAACATTAGGTACATAACATGACTTTTTAAGGAGTTTAAAGTTCTGAATGGTGACTAGGAATCTCACAGATGCATCAGACAAGATATGTTTTATATATAAATATATCTATACACACACAGACACACACATATTTATATATATATGGGACATAAAAGAGCAAGCTACTGCTTGCTACTAACTACCAAGAAAGAATAAGAGGGAAAAGAATCTTCCACTTTGGGAGAGTTATGGCATAATTACCACTGATTTTCTTGCACCTTTATCTGAAATATTGGCCACTTTCAGAGAAGAGATGCTGAACTAAGCTTGATCATTTAATTTGATCATTACTTTGGCAACATAATATAGTAATTTTTTTTAATACTCGTACAGCAAAGAAAAATTGTAGCTACACAATGCCTAAGTCAACAAACCAAAATTCTATAGACTTGTGAAATTAAATTAGTTTATTCTGTTATCAAATTTTTCTGACAAACAAGGGACAGAAATAAATTTCTTTCCTGGTTTTGAAATATAAGAAAATCAAGAACTTTCAAATATTTAGCTTTCAAGGTGTTTTAACCATCTGATTTGGAGTGGATATTTAAAATTACAACCCCAAAGTCCTATGTGAGTGCTTTAAGTATAATCCAAATTTCTTGGGTTAGAGCTCTTCTCTTTCTATAAATATTTAAACACTGGCATATAATAATAAAATATTTATGATAAATTTCAGTGATAAAATGTTAAGCCACCCTCTAGTTAAATAGTAAGTGATCACTTATTTTTATAAAAATATTTAGTGCCCATTACCTACTGATTATCAGTGAGTTCATTAATTTTAATCAAATTGCAAGCTTCTCTTATTTTTTCCCTTTTCATGTTTGGTGAAATTTGTTCTATTCTACAACACATTTCTTGCAAAAACAAAATATCCCTCCAGAAAACACCTAACAACTTGAATTGTCATACCTCTTATGTAGAAATCATCTGTGGAATTTAGGCTATAAAGGAGAAACAGGAATCCTTTCCTTCTCATGTTCAAATCCTGATTTCATACATTCATCTGTTTTAGGAATGTAGGAGGCAGTTGAAAGAGGGTAGGTTTAGGGTAGGTATTAGGAGGACATTCTTTACCACAAGGGTAGTGAGGCACTGGAACAGGATTCTCAGAGAAGCTGTGCATGTCGCACCCCTGGAAGTGTTCAAGCCTACACTGGATGGGGCTCTGAATCACCAGGTCTGCTGGAAGGTTTCCCTGCCTGTGATGTGGGGGCTGGAAGGAGATGATCCCTTACGTTCCCTTCCAACCTGGGCCATTCTATGTATCTAGTCAAACAATATTTTCTACTTAATACTGTAAGACCAATAAATTGTATCTCAATATAGCACGACTTCTGGCAAGTTTTATAGCCTGTATTTGATAAGTCCAGGAAACACAGAATCTACGAGGAGTCTATTCCAGTGGCTAACCAATGTGTCAGAAATGTGCTTTCTTTCTGACATAGAAAGTATTAACACATGCAGAAGAGCTGAGATAAGCTATTAGTGTGGCAAACTCCAGAACTCATGGAGTTAGAAAATGGATTTTTTTTCCTCTGAAGCAGTCTTTTACACTAGAAATTGATTAATTAATTAATAGTAAGCAAATGGCTTTTGTGGCTGCTGAGGTCTTGGGAATGCAGGTAGCACTGGCTGACTCATACATATCCAATGTCTGCATTTCCAGCTCTATAGACATTGATGAACAGCAGGTATGAACTTACCTAACAGAGACCCTCACCTATGTATGTGCTTTACATGCATTCATTAGCATGGGGAAAGTGTCATACCGTGTTTCACATCAGATTCTTCACACAAACACAAAGCCCTGAGGAGCAGAGGTTCTTACACAAATTAACCCACCAGAAGGATGTATCCTTTCTACATAAAAAAAAAACAAAACAAAACAAAACAAAACAAAAAAAGAAAAACCCAAAAAAACCCCAAAAAAGTGGACGAGGAAACAATTCTCCAGAAGTTACAGCAAGAGTATTAATACAACGGTTTGGCTCTTGTCATTTACACTCACCAATAAGAAGGAGTATTGAGGAGAGCAAGGCTCACTGTATTTGCTCTCATGCCTGTGGCCCTTGCCAGACCACAGCAAAGTTGCTGCAATGTAAATGTCAGTTGTGTGGTTGATTTCATACCTTACTGCCCACAGACAACCACATCAAAATAAATATGCATGCTATGGAGAACAGCACTTCACCCTTGGTGAATTCCACAAATGCTACTTTGCTAGTTTTGCAACCCTGTGGCTGTGTATGTTTTTGCAGATTGGAAGTGCTCCTTAGCCTCTCACAGCTGCTCCTTACACCGACATCCAACTGACCAGGAACACCTTGGCTCAATCATCCCCTCAGATCCTGTAGATCTCATCTAACCTGGCAAGCTGTCGCTCATGCCAGCATGTCACAGTGCACAGCACTCCTGTATTTCACAGCACCCCCCATTCTTTGTTGTGAATATCATTGTTGCACCAGCTATGATTTATAAATTGGTGTGCAAGCTGCTGACTGTTTATATAAGCATGGACTAAAATTGATCCAGAACAATTTCTTTGGTGTCTTATGACTTTGGCCACTGAACTGGAAGCAAATATGAATGAAATACAGAGGCTGTTGGCCAGGGAAGGATCATTCTGCACTGATGGCAAATGTGTGGCAGCAGCCAGGGGAGCTGGAGAATGGAACATGTCCAGGCTGACAGCGTCCCTCACCACAATTTGGCAAGTAATTACAAATTCAATATAACATGTGAATATTCATCACCTAAAACACAGTCCATGAAACAGTGATTCTCCAGGTACAGAGATCTTCTTACTGAAAGAGTAAAAATATGACTGTTATGCAGAGTGTCTGTGAACCTAAAGAAGAGAAAGGCAGCTTTTTCTTCTAAGGCCATGTGTTTCTACAGCCCCTCTGAGGAACACACAGCTGTTTGGCTATGTTGCCATTTTGCCTGATGAGTATTCAACTGCCTGGCAGGGCTTGTGGTTGGATGCCAAACTTTGCTGCTGATACTGGTGTTTACTGTATTCTTTCTAAATTCCTTTTATGAACTATTTTACTATGTATGCAATAATACTCTGCTTTGCTTGAAAGATTCCAGGAGCTTTATTTTGCCTCCCCATCTTCCTAATGTGAGGAATGCTGGTAGTAAAGGTCACACAGCCTTTCCCCTTTAATCTTCAGATGAATAAAAAATAGGAAGAAACAGGAGAGGTAAGAAATCAAGATTACAGAAAAGAAAAGTTGCAAAGGAAAAAAAAAAGACAATGAAACAAAAGAAAATAAAGAAATATGGAAATGAAATTAAAAAGGCAAAAGAAAATACATGGTAACAAAGCTTAAATATAGTTGCTTGCCTGTTTAAATTCTAAAATTACTCCACAGCCTCATAATAGGATTAATAGGTTTCAAAGGACTAATAATCACTAGTATGACTGAATGCCTTTAAACTGTCTCTGCTTAGTCAACCTAGGAGGACTTTCTGCTCCCCTGATTGCCATACACACGATCCCTTTCTTTGTGAGCTCTAACCTTTCATGGGTCACTTTTCTTCAGACCTTTCTCTTTGCTTTCCTTCTCTGAACTCTAAGGCTTCTCTTTTCCTCCATGCTCTGAAGTCTCTTTCAGCTTCAATTCCCCCTTCTCTCTGATACAGGCAGCACATAAATGTGCTGCCTGTGCACTTTACATGGGTACTCCTGAGAACTTCCCTATGGAGACCCCATCATAAAGAGTAAATTCTGCTACTGCCATAACCAAGTATTGCAATTTTCTCCACTGTAGCCCAGCTTTCCTCACTGAGGTGTTGGCCTTTCATGTCACTGGTAATCCTTTGCCTTTGGCACAAATTTTAATTAATTGGATGATGCAGAGAAGGTCTACTATTACTCAAATCCTGCTGCCTCACAATCAAATATGAGGTCTCATTAAATTCCTCTTATAACACTGGGTTTGGTAGCTTCCTTATCTCTAGTAACCAGGCATTTCTCACAGTTGTTATTAAGTTCACTTACAACCATTGGTAAGAAATGCTGAAGTCAAATTGCATATTTTATATGTGAAAAATCATATACCGAGCTCAGTTCTGTCTGTAAGGAAACGTTGTACTCTTAAGCAAGCTTTGCTGATTGTACATAACTTTTCCCTTTTCTGGCATTCATTCATTGTCTGAAAACCTGAGCAACCATCTAAATCTTTAAAGACCAACCTGGATGGGCAGGAAAATGACAGGCACACGGGACAGCCACTTCTGAACCAGGATTCAAAAGTGTGCCTATCCTAACAGGAGAAGAAGCAGATATACCCCCCCATACATACTGAGTGTCTGAACCATTTTCTCAACCCAGTAAAATTTCAAAACCATTTTAATTTTGTAGGTGTGACACTTGTTTCTCCTAATAACAAGCATTTAGATGCAAATAAAAGCATCAAGTGCTTTTACTCTTATTTTTTGTTGCAATTTGTTTGAAACTTCATGGTCCTTACAGTCTATGAACTGATGCACCACTCTCCTTTTGCTGGTTTTAAGATTCCTTAAAAACAAATATATCAGGTTAATTGAGGTTCCCCAGGAAGTAGGTAGCAAGTAGACGGGAGGTTCACAAAGTGACAATTCACACAATTCTACTCAATGTGAAATTAAATTCAGGACACTGAAGTTACCAGTTTACAGGGCCCCTAAACTGAGCTACACTGCTCCTCACATGAGGAAGGAGCTCTAACACCCCCACATCCAGCACAGGAAGTCTGTCAGCCTTAGGTTGTGGAGACCTGGAGCATATGCAAATGAAAAATTATATTCTTCCTCCTGTGGCAGGTGAACTACTGAGCTGAATGAACTTGTGACCTGAACCATTACAAAGCCATTTATATTCTGAAGCTTTGTACTGTCCTGGACTCACCTACACACTGGGAATTCTCACTTTTCTTTCAACTTCTTCCCAGATACTTCGCATTGACCAGCATGTTCAGGGAGGTTGGAAAGCATTTGAATTAACTTCCTAGCATTGATTCAACCTATAGATCTACGTATACATCTTTATTGGACTTTCTAAGAATATTTGTTAATAAGCAAGTTGTTCCATTGACTAAAGTGCAATGAGACTTTCCTAGTAACCTAGTAAATTCGAATATGTCTGAGCAATTAAAAGAGTTGAGATAGCCATCTCTGAGAATAATTCTGATGTACGTTAGGGATTCCTTACATCTAATTTTTAATATTATATGTAAGATGCAAATATTGGCCCCCTTAACTGATGGCCTGGCGGCACCAATTTCCTCCCTGTGTACTTGCTTTCCTTAATGCTGCATAATACAGTATGCAGTTCGTTTTTAAAAGAACTGACTAATTTCTGAGTGGACTCAAACTGAAAAAAAATCTGAATTACTTGATATTTCTTTTTCTAACTGAGCAAGCTAAGCATTTATGTAGGAGCCTTAGCAAAAATAATAAAAATTAAAATATCCCATCTGTTACTCCTAAGGACAGAAATTTTTCTATGTTTTTCCAGATTCCACTCCCATGCCAAGTACAAACAAATTCTGTATAAACGCACAAACACCATTACAAAATCAAGGGGGTTTGTGCATACAGAAATGATAAATCATACTCTAGAAGAAGTCAAATGACTCAAAGATCACTGATAAAAGGAAGGCATTAAAGGCAGCACATCCTTGCCTTACACCAACAAGATTTTCCCTGCTGGGTGACCTACCTCAACTAACCGTCAAAAAGAATTAGTCTCAAGGGAATGTTTTGCTTATAGATTTATAAACGTTGACAATAATCCTAAATGGATGTTAAGGGAATTGACAAATCTCAGCATTTTTCTTGATGTATGTGTGCCTGGGGGAACTTTGGAGGCCCCAACATTCATTAAAAAGAAGCAAGCTATTGACAGCTGACAGGGAAAGACAGGTAGTATAGCTAGAAAAGTAGAAGCTATTTGTTGACATAAAATTGTGAAGCATAACTTAATAATCTAGTATTTTCTTCCACTGTTGTTTCTAGGCTCACTCAAAGTGTACAGACCATACAGCCCAGTGTGCTTAGTGAAACAATAAATCTGCTTACTCTATAAATGGCTTTATTGTCAAAGTTTGAATGCTCAGGAAAATAATGTGGGCCAGATTAAAGCTGGAATTAGTGCTTTAGTGAGGATCTGGGGGCAGCTGAGGGATGTATTTTTGTTTTTTCTGTGTATGCATACATGGTTTTTTTTTTCCCCTGCAGGTCACAGCACATGTTAAAACAGCATCCTCTGAAAGAAAAGAGTTCTGAGCTTTGCTCTGTCTTCTTATTTTGACAGAAGAAAAATAAGGGGGAAGAGAACAAAAGAGGAAACTCAGAAGTTTGATTCTAACTTTATGTTTGATGGTGAGCTAAATTGTTGCTGGGACCACTAACAGGGAAACTTGCAGAATTAATCCAGAAGTCTGAAGAAGAGCATTGATTAATTTTTCTTGATAGTGTATTATTTATAGCTAGCTTTTCTACCTGGCAGCTGTCCACTTAAATTTGATTTGATAGTAAGTGAAAACTAGAAAAATATTACAATCTGAGATATCACTTATGTATTTCTTTTGATAGTTAAATGAACAAAAATACTGAAAAATAGAATGGCAGTTACTTCTGTCCTATTGAGAAATAATGCTTTCTAATCATTTAAAAAAACATCTTCAGGGATCGATTGCTAACACTCCATAATCCAGATTACTGTGAGTGTGTTTGTAAGTGCATGTTTGAAAAGAGTGATATACTCACACGGTTATTTCCCTAGGATGGAAATGTCAGCACATGTCTTGTCTCCTATTTCCTACTGCCAGAAGGCACTTAAAAGCAAATTTTGCAGTGTTTCATTGAATCCAGTTTTAAATAAAGGTAGCAACAGGTCTTTTTACACCCCTGGGGCTCGCAAGAACTCATTTATTTCCTCTCTTCCACATTACCCCTTGTCTTAAGGAAAGTCATCAAGTAGCAATAGAAGCCATAGCAATAATATCGACCATGTCCCATTATAGGAAGCAGCATGGATATTGATCATACTTCAAATCTTTGAAGGCAAAATAAAAACAACAATGTAGTTATTTAGAGAGGAAGAATTGAGAAAAACAAATTTGTTGATTCTGGCTAACACCATATAAAAAGTCTAGGCAAATCTGGGAAATAACTCAGATGTCTGAATTTGTTCTTTGACACTATCTCCTTGTGCTGCTCCATTCTCTTTTGTTGTTTTACTCCACTCTACATTGTATTTTTGACAAATATTAATAGAGTTTCTGTGTCCACTTCCCTTCATCAGGGTTAATACTCTACCCAGGCTGACCAGAGGTCTTGAAGCTGATATTCAGTGGGACTTTCACTGTTAATGTTCAGCAGAAGGAAACTACATATTGTGTTTGGGGGTTTTTTCCGTTTTTTTTTTTTTTTCTGAGACTTTCTCCTCTATCACAATAATTTCTGTGATGTTTTCCTGTTTTTATCTGTTAACTATGTGTCAATAACTAAAAACAGTATTTGAGCAAAAGCCCTACCAAATCTTAACCTTCTTTAGGTGAGGCAAGAATGTGGTTTTGAATGGAGCCCCAGATGTCTTTTTAGGATGCACTGTAAACTTATGTTTAATTTCCTGTCTACTACCAGCCTTAGTCCACCAGTATTGCCCTTGCTTTCACAGGCTTCTATATATCATGAAATATTTGTATTTTCAATTGTTTTCCCCAAGAAGTAATAGCTTACATTTTACAGGCTGACACCCAACATAGTGCAACACATAACTTTAAACATTTTTCTGTGTTATTTTTCTGGTTTCCACAATGTTTTTTTTTCCTTCATCATGAGTGTACATATGGAGACTCTTTGTAAAGAAATGGTCATACCAGTAAAATCCCAAACTCCTAGTAGGTGGGTGAAGCACTTTATTTCTGTCACCACTGGCCCATCCCTACCCTGTTTACAGAGGTAGAGTTCAGAGGCACCAAGATATAACCTGGCTCAGCTAAATGGTCCCATTCAGCTAAATGGAACCTAATGAGTTCTCAAATTGATGGATTTTCATGAAACTCCTGACTGTAGGAAGAAAATTAAGTTTTTAAGGAAAAAAAAATATGCAGTGGAAAGATTTAGTATGTGTGTGTATATTGGAGAAGGACTTATAATGAGGCTTTATGCTTCACCTATTTTATATTGAAAAGCTCTCACTGACTTGCATATTTTAGTAACTGCATCCAATACTCTTCATTTGTGAGACCTTTGTCTCTTCTACAAGATGATACCCATCTCACCCTTCAATATTAGGCCTCTGACTTAAGATATTACTTCATCACTTGTAGAGGACAAAAAATATCCTCATTTTAAAATTGGTGGAGAGCTATCTGAGGTGTTGACTGGCCCTCACTGATTGTTCTGTGCTTCAACATTTCCTTCTCCATCAGAAGCCTAACTTAAGTCAGCTACAACAGTATGAGATATCTCCCAGCAAACTGAGTGTTTGCCCTTGTTCTTAAGCAAAACATTTTTTTCATTTTGCCAAACTCTTTTAGCTTTGATGCTGTCCTGATTTGCCTCTGATAGCTCACAGTCACTGGGCTAAAGCCCCTGAAACCCAATGTGAACAACTTCCTTGCTTGCACAAAATTAATTTCAGATGTTGTGGAGCTAAATGACATAAAAAATCATCTTCATTATGGGTGTAATTCATTATGAGTGGGCTAACACAAGGATCTCTGTGTCCTTTCAAGTCTCACGTGGGCCAGTAGGGCAGGACTTTACCTGGAGTGAAGAGATATCTGCATAGCTGTACCAGAACCAAGAACCATCTGTGTATGGAGCAGTGAAACTGCAGCAGGCCCCAAGCCCCGTGTACTTTGGACCTTAGAGGAAGCCCTTTGCCTCTGCTTTCACTGCCAGGAAAGCTTAGACACTTAAGCATGGAGTTCCATATTCCAAATTTTAAAAAGGTAATCAATGACAAACTTTTTTGTGGGTTTGTTTGTTTGTTTGTTTGTTTTTTGAGGAGACAACACATTACAATCATTTGCAACTCCAGCTTTTAATTCTTATCACTCATTTCCTACTCATGATGTCTTGACAACAGGTTCTGCCCCAGGACGTGTTCTTTTCCTCCCTCTCCCACTCCCTCTGAAATCTCTACATGTGCTGGGAAATGAGCAGGCGCTGCCTCCCCCATGCCCTGCTCCGCGTAGCGAGGCACCCCTGGCCAAGGGTGAAGAGTGAATCCCAGGAGATTCCTGGTGATTACCAAAGGCGAGTGATGGGAATGAGGGAACATTAGAAATGATTGCAGGAAACACAGATATCATTATCTTTCCTAGTTTCTCACAACAACAGTTACCTGGGGCACACCAGACATTTTACTTCATGTAGCAGCTAATTATCAGAGACCAGCAGTACAAATACTGACAGCAGCTGTAGCTTGTGCAGAGATCAGCCCTGGCTTGTGTTCTTTCCACCCACTGTCTCTTCCAGACCTGGTTTGTAATTCCAGTTATATCACTTCAAAGAATTTGACCTTCCTCTCTGTCATCCAGCTGCAACACACCTAAGCAAAGGCAATGGGCTTACATTGAAGTGGAAGAAAAATCACTTCAGAGATTTGAATGTTCAAAGGAAATGGTTTTTCCTTCTTAGAAAATCATTCCCTACCTATTGCTAAAGCAGGCTGCCTGGAAGCCCTGATGATCCATTTCTTCTAATACATAAAAGAATGGTTTAGATGATGCACAAGATATGCTTTTTACATATTCAGCAGAATTATTCTCAGGTGAACATATTTGGTATCTATTGCTGCTGCAAACTGAAAATAGAAGTGTAAGTATTTTGGATTTTACTGATTCAAGCACTGCTCTAACAGAAATAGATTCCACATTTCTGGGACTCACATAATGAACACCTAGCATGGAAGTTTGAAGCAACACAACCTGCAGAAAAATTGGTATCATCACAAAAACACCTTGTGGGAGAGCAGGGAGGATGAATACTGCAGATCACTATCTGTGACATTTTTAATACAGGACATTATTTAGATAATATTTTTATCATTACTTTTCTCTTTATATAACCCAACACATAAATGAGTCAACTACGTGAGGCCTCCCAATATCTCTGCTGAATTACTGAAATCTGCCAATACCCTCCTGAATGCTGTGACTGAAGAGTGGAACTCTCCTCAATGTGCAATTCCTACAAGCAGAAACATGAGCATTGGTGTACACCTAGCACAGAGACTCCCAAACTGCTGCCTGTGGGCTGCTGGTGATCCACACCATCACCTCTGACCTGTGGACACACAACCCATGCACGGTGTTTAAACTGAATGCTAAAGCTGCACCATGATTTTTACTGATGACTGGCATTCGTTCAGAATCCTAACAATTTGGGAATAACTATTTGAGGCCTGTCACTGATCAGCTGTGAGCAAGATGCTTCACCTCTGTGTGCCTTTGTTTCCCTTCCAGCACCATCTGCTTCGCTTAATTAAAGCGAAAGCTCCTCTCTGTAAAGACCCTCCCTCCACAGGCGTTTGTGAAATGCTTTTCACAGTGCACCTCCGAATTCATTCAGGACACAGAGCTGCCAAGCTACCATTGATCATGACTATTAACAGCCTCTGTTTTAACTTGTCAGCTGTGACAGCAGCTTTACTAACAGCATAGGAAACTCGAATCCTAGGAAGCAAAAAACCAACCAAAATTTAACATGAAAAAGGACTCTGTTATTCTGTTTGGGGTATTGCCCTTTCAGTCAAATACAGAAAGCATCCTTAAATCCAAATGTGTATGCTAAACTATCATGATCTTCTGCAGATTGCTGTGGAGTGTTGTAACCTCTGCGTGTGTAGGAGATTTCAAAGCACTTTGCTTCTCAAAGCACCATTTTCCATACAGTCATTTGCATGCAGTTTTGCAGCCTTGTTTTTCATGGATTTTTCAAAATGCTAATTTTTGCCTACTCTGCTATAATCTACTTAGAGTTTGGGTGGGATCTTACACAAGGGATGCAAGGGATATACAAGGGATAATATCTGGAAGAAATCAAAGGCAAGGGCTGTTGCCTAGTTTTAGCTGCAGAAATAAAGCTTTTTCAACACAACCCTAATTACAGTTTTGTGGTGCTTTGTCGAGCCCTGCTGATAAGTTTCCGTGGTAAACAGCTCTTTATTGTTCTTTCACATTCAGTCACCATGGCAACTAGCATTTTAGGGTTTGATCCTGAGAGATGCCAAGCACCTGCTTCTGTGACAGTATCTATGGGAGAGGAGGATTCGAGACATCTTATAAGATCAGTCCTTTCCATGACAACAGATCTACTACAGGGAAAAAAAAAAAAAAAAAAAGATATGAGGGAAAAAAATCTTTTGATGTGTTTTTTTGGAAGGAAATGTGAAAAAAAACCCCCATAGGTAGAGCCTGGCCCCAGTCATACCTTGCAAAGAAAAACAGTATCTGACACTGCTGCTCATGGGTGCAGTGCAATAAAAAACATAAAACTCACCTCATTCAAACAAAACAAAACAAAGCAAAACAAACAACAAAAAAAATGAGGTCTAACGACCCTAAGGATCTAACTCCAAAGGAAATGCAAGTCAGAAACATAGCCTCAGAATGTCACTAACAAAATGTCGGGAAGATGAATTCCCTTCCATTCATTGCCAAATCCTTCATTGCCTTCTTGTTCTAAAAAAAAACAAAAAAAAATGCTTGGGAGGTCAAACTCAGGTGATAAACAGCTGAGCAAATTTTCTATTTTAGCTTCTGAAAAATCCCTGAGGGACTCTCTTTTGTCTTTCCTGCTTATGCTGACCTCAAGCTGTTGGTCAGAGCCTGGAGGAATCACTCAATTTAGCAAAGAGTAGCGCTTTTTATTTTTTTTCTGTACAGCTCCATTTCCTCTGAATTTATCTTGATGTCCCAGTAGGAAGATAGAAGGTTTGTGTCAGCAGTTAGCAGATAGTTTGAATGTAAGCAGGTGTGAACATACCTATTGCTCCCTTATCTGATGTTGCCTGAACACTTTGGAGCTGAGCAGGGAATGGCTTTCCTGCCCTCTGGTCCCTAGCCAGCTGAGCTCTCCTGCTGCTTCCCTGACACCCCCTTCACCTGCCTGGGCTGCACAAGTCACTGCTCCACCATCCACCCAGCCCCATTCTGCAGCCGTGTGCAGCATTTCTAACCAGGGGAATGGTATCTGCTTGAGGGCAATGTTTTTGTTTTCTCTGCTTCAAAATATTGGCCAGGGGTTATTCTGTGTAAATGCAGACATCCATCTGAGGGGCACAGTCACCTTGCTCTTCTACAGCATGGCAGCACTTCTTCAGTGACATCTTAAAGGGAGTGACTAATCTTTCAGGTGTTTTCATTTCTTGTTAAATAAAAAAAAAAATTAAAAAATTTAAAAAGACATGCTTGGTCTCTATTTGCAAGTGACCTCAGTCAGTGGCCCAGCTAATCACAATGGGGAAGTTATTGTATTCATGCATGTATAATATTGCAAATTTAGGCATTTTGTTGTCAATTAACCCCCAGACTAAAAAAAAAACACCAAAAAACCAAAAAACAACAAAAAACCCCCCCCCAAAAACCAAAGAAAAGTAAATAAGAAACCACTGCTTACAAATAAATAGTTCCTTACAAGCATATTTTTTGTTCATCTCTGCAAATATGCACAAGAGAATAAATCAGTTCTTCAGGTGACAATTTGGGGACACCTTGCAATCTTGTATCTTGGTATTGCTATTAGTGGTGAGGTTATGGTACGGTTCAAGATTTTTATTGATTGGACTTTAAAAGATTTTTCTCAGGACAGTATTTTTTTCCCCTTTCTTTCTTGCTTTCATAGCCCAGGTGTAAAAGCAACTGAAAGGAAAATAAAGCTTAAGCAATGGCAGAATTGAAATTAAGCAATACAGGTTGCAGACAAACCACGGGACGTGGTTTAGTGGTGGACTTTGCAGTGTTAGGTTAATAGTTTGACTTGATTTTACAGGGTTTTGACAACACAAATGATTCTATGATTTCTTCTAATCTGGGCCTACCAGTGTGTCATGCTTAAAAATGAGTACTTTCAGATAATGTCACACAGGTGCCTACAAGATTACATGTCTCTAAAAGTTTATGAAGAGAGAATATCTCCACATTTACAGTTAAGACACAGATAGCTCTTGGTCCCATAAAGGGAACTGGGTCTAAAAACCTAGCAAAGAGTATGTTCTGGAATATTTATCATCATCCAGGGTTACCAGGAGACTGTGTTAAGATTCTTTAACATATATGGGAAGACTGGCTTCATGACATTTAGATCAGGAAAATTTCACAAGGAATCAGCTGTAAAAAAAGCCCAGTGATATGAAGTAGATTCCCCCTTCTGTCACCAACCTTGTAGTAGGTGAGGTAGTATGTATGTGCCACTATTTAAATAGTGTTGGTAAAGTGCAACCCTGGAAGAGATGAAATCCAGTGTTAAAGATGATGATGGAATTAGGTGCAGTTTAGGGCAGGAAGGACAGGTTGGCAGCAAAAATCATGTGCTATTTTACACGTCAAGAACTTGCAGGTGAGCTGCTGGTATTCAAGTTCTTCCTTCTTTGTTAAACGTGTTATAGGCTGAAATATTATTCATGTGTCAATTTAATGAGCATTAGAGTGCTATTATTAAATGAAAAAATAAGATATTACTTAAACTAACTTTCGTCTCTTCTTCCAGTAGAGAAATCCTTCTTTGTGGAGCAGGATCACCTACGTTAAGCCTGACGTTGTAATGTGTCTGTGCCATTAAGTGTGGCACCACATACATTAATCCAGCTGCAGCACTGTTCTAGGAAAAGATGGGTAGGGATTCATTCATCTACACACAAAACAATCACCACAGGGTCTCTGTCTACCAAAAAAGATTGGCCTTTTCAAGGTCCAATCCATCTTATCCTTGAGCAGACTTCTAAAGTAGGTTGAGAAATGTCCAGAATTGCCCATTTGATTCAAACAGGAGCCAGAATAGGCAGAAATTTATGCACTAAATTTAGGGAAAACAATTTTTATCCTGAATGTCAAGACTCTCTACAGTTTGAAACTAAAATTTTGCTTATATTTTGAATGTGTCTAATATCTAGTAGACCTTTGCTATAACCCAGGACTGCTGCTCTTGCTTTCTCCCTTCATGAATATTATTGATGTGCAAACATTCTCTGTAGAAGGTTGCAGCAGCAATCAGAATATTTACTTCTTTTTAGACTATTACTGTGTCCTGGGCACAGCCACACAAAAAAAGAAGGCTCCAGGATTATACACAATGGATATAAAGAAAAACAGTCATAATGCAGTGAATATCGGATCATTTAAATGTATGGAGTCCAAAGGTTCATAGTTATAAGAGTTGCCCCTGTTCTTGTCAACTTATTTAATGTTGTCCACTTATATTTTTTGCACACTCATTTTCCCCTTGCAGCTGCCTGTAGTGTATATGTGCAGAGCATATATGTGTTTGTGTGTGCATGTCTCTTTCTCCTGCTTTCTTTCTAAATACATGTTTATCTCTGTGCCAAGCTATACATCTGTTCTGTGTGTCCACAGGGTGTGTGTGGAGAGGCCAGTTTGCAGGTTGTAACAAGTAAATGGCTAAAATTTCCATTAACTCAGTAGTCAGCAGAGCAATATTCTGAATCTTTTGGCAACTTTTATGATCAAACTGCAGCAGTAGATTTAGTTCTAAGTACCTCATCTTTGCTCTGTGCAAATTAAACACCAGCTGGATGTGTGAGATACTGAGTGACATCCCCCTCTCCAAGAATATGACCCAGCACTTGGAGGGGAAAAGAAAGATAAAAAGGAAAGGAGACAGAGCTGTCCTGCTGTTCCTTACACGGGGGGAACCTCACACAGCAGGTTGCAATCTGAACTGTCCCATTTCATTATGCAACAGAGGCAGACTCCTGCAGTGCATTAAGGTTTTAAAATCATTTAGGAAATATGAAGATACACTGTTATTAAATCATTTCATTACACTTCAAAAACAATTTTCTGATGTCCACTTTTTAACATAATAAAGATTGTCTTTCACCAGCGGGGACTGGCAAGTGTATATAGACTGAGTTTCTGTAACAATATGATTAGTATGGAAATGGACTGTAAATAATACTTAAGATGATCTTTTATTCAGACACATCAAGGAATCACACAAAAGCTTGCTCAGGCTGACTTCCATGGTGTGCTAAAAAGATGCAAACATTTATCCATAGAGGATTTTGCATGATGAGCCTAAAGTTGTACTTAACAAGGGTTTATTCATAAGATACTCTCAGCTCCTTTTGTTAATTTTTGTTGAAATAGCGTGAAAACCTTGAAGACACATTTACATATGGGAAAGAATGGTTATCAGGTAATATCTGCTTAGTATCACGCAACTTTTATTCTGCAGAAAAACGTATATATGGATAAATCAGTGTAAGTAATGTTCACGTTCATACAACACTGCAAAACCATAAAAAAAACTGTATTCAGAATTTTAAATTAAAAAATATACCCATGGAAAATTCTTTTTGATTTCAAGAAGTGAAAACTGAAAAGAAAACTTTTCTTATTTTGCCTGGGAAATTTTGTTTTAAAAAATAGTCCAGTAATAGATGACTAATAAAAATTTTTTGTGACACTGGCAAAGAGTATATGATGTTGATGCTAATCAGAATTCTCTGCCATGCATGTATTTTTCTTAGAGTACATATGGGAACTTTCTTTAATTTCTTATCATTGAGGTTTATTTATCTACAGGGGTATTTTTATGAGTTAGATGCAAACTGAAAATGTCTCTAGGTCTGAAAATAAGTCAGAAGACTCAACCTTTACTACTTAAAGACTGATGAAAATTATAGAAGTGTCATTGGAACTTCATTTGTGTTTGCACCAAGACACTGTGAAAAAAAGTCACTGGGAAGTGGAATCCTTCAAGGAGCTGTGTATTTGCATCACCTCATGTTTTCAAGATACTGTAGTATATAAAAATCTGTATTTAGACCACCTTATGACTGGATGTATTTTGAATTTCAAACAGCTGGAACTTCGTCAATATTTTCCCCTATCAAAAGTGGTTTAGAAGCTGGGCCCCTGTAGGGGAGCCACATGTGTGGTGAATTCCTGTGAATTACGCAGTCATTTTTATTCAGGAACAAAGAAACAGACTTTCAAGAACTTAAATAAGAAGAAGCTGAGTACATTTTCCCATTTCCTTCTTTCTCTTCTGTGTACACTAGTTATTTCCAACATTCAGCCAAACTCATTCAGGTTTTCCTTGGGCTTGGCTTGACACATCCTTGAGAAAATTTATGATACAACTTTCTGGAAGCTTATTTTCATAAGTTTTTTCAGTGTGACAACACTGAATGAGCACTGCCAGGAGTCTTCAAGCCAAAGTCTTCATGTTGAAGGTCTGTGCTTCAGGGATGTCTTAGTGTCTTAACCAGCTTTTACCAATGTCCTAAACTGCTAATTTAAAAAAAAAATTGTATTTAATTTCTCTTCTTCACATAAAAGCTTAAGGAAGGAAGAAAAAAACCCAAAAAACGAGTACGTTGAGACTAGAGGTTGAAAAAGAAAGGGGAAAAAAAGGAGAAAATTAGCAGATGCATCAAGAAATTCTAACGAAACAGATTTTTAAAGGATTTGTGCTTATTATACCTACTGAGCAAAACTCTTTTAAAAATTAGGGGTTTTTTTTCAGTAAAATTGCATTAATTAGGGGGTGCTAGTACTGGAGGAAAACTGCTGGAAACAGAATACACATAGGTCTTATTTTGTCAGTAATGGCATTTTCAGTTAGGAACTGTCATTTCCAAACAAATCAAATAATAAAACCAATAATACTACCTCAAAACTTTCATGTCTATGGAGGTATTGCTATGAAAGTGCCTCACATAGAAGCTGATTTTTGAAGCTGATTTTTTTTCTTCCCATATGGAACGGTGTAAATAAGTCAATATCACTGTAGTTGGATTTGCTTGCTTTTTTTGTTTGTTTGGGGCTTTTTGTTTATTTGTTTTGTGATGATGAGGATTAGGAACATTGAAAGAAAAAGAAAAATAGAAAAGTAACTGAAAAACTCAACACCATCTCAAAAAAAAGGAGAGAGATCTACCTGTGAATTGTGGGACAGGGAATTAACAGCACTTTCTTTGATGGGATTGTTCTTGCAGTCTGTAAAGTGCATGTATTTAAATACTGTGGTTTGGAAACTAGCTCCTGGAGAGAATTTCTTTTGGAGACTAGTGAAGTACTACATAAATCGTTTTCATCTATGGTGTTATCTAAGCATTTTCTGATTATTTAGGTAGGGACCATCTACAGTAGAAACTCTTCTCAAGATGTTAATTATGAGATCTTTGTGTCTGATAAAAGTCTTTTGTTTACCACTTCTTTTACCTCTGCAATGGTCTTTGGTCTTTGTTATACCTTAGCTGGTTTGCATGGAATGAAACTTTGATGTTAACTACTGTTAATCTCTCTTCTTTGAGCACAAAGGACTTAAAGCAAGGTGAGATGAATCCAATCCCTTGTGTGATTAAACAAAAGGCATTTCCTTTGTCTCCTTTACCCTTTTCTTCACCCGCATTCCATTGCATTACTGAAGAAAACAATTGCTATATTACATTGTCAACTGTTCTGTGTGAAATAGGTATTAAAATCAATGATACATGTACTTTGTAAATTTCAGAATAAAAGCTGTTGCTGAAAGATGGAGTGATGTAGTCATGAGAGTAGGGAACATTAAAAACTGAAAAAGTAACAATAGATATTGTGTACAGGAACAGATATCTAAAAATATTTTTTTGAAAAGGAAGAACAAGACACTTTCTACTCTTATCTCAGAGGGATCTTAATACTTTTTGGTTTGATGTAAATAAGAGCAAAACAGTTTATGATAGTTTTATAGATTCTGCCAGAGGTTTGAGCTTATCAAGTCAGATAACACCATACATCAAACAAAGTCATCATTTCTCATCGAAAACCTCTGACTCCTGTGGTCTGTTACCAATCAATAACAAACCAACCAGTGTGATTCCCTGGAGGAAGCCGCCATCACACCCCTCCTGGCAGCCAAAAGCTGAGGTGGTGAAGACATTATTTGTTTCAGCAGCTGAAGTGGCAACAGGGAAGATTCCCAGTGTACTCCAGGTCCCACACTCGGCTGCTGGCTGTACGCGAGAGCACTCCAGAAGGAAGTCAGGCACATGACACTGTAATAGAGTTTTCAGCTTTGTCTGATTGCATTGCAAACACCACACATATTGAAACACTCTGGCAGCTTCCTAGTGCTCACAGTGAGGAACCTGAACCTTTTGACCTCAAACATCTTATTAAAGCTTTGCCGGACTGTGTCTCTGTGAGGGAATAACCAAGAAACTACTGGACTTTTCTCCTCTATAATTCATTCAAGTAAGCCCTTGCTGAGTAGGGGACCTTGGCTTTGATGTTAAAGTCTCCTAATTGGAAGGAAGTGAAGTGTTAGCCTGTCAGGCTATTAGTCTCTCATCAAATACTTTAGGAGGTATCAGAACACTGAAGTTCTCACACTAGAGCAAAGAGAGCACAGGGTGGCCTGGTTTTTGTTAAAATGTTTAAACTTTGCATCTGTGTAACAATTTCCCCCCAAATTTAATATACGTGGAGTTGTTCCTTGATATTTCTTTCCTTTTATCTGTGCTCTTTCCTCTCAGAACCTCCTTCTTTTCATTGCCTACAGCATATCAACTCCTGTTAGTAGAAACGTGGGGGATAACTGGTGTAAGCTGTAAAGTATTGGGATTCATATTTCAGCCCAATTCAAACCTAGGCATTGTGTGCCTAGAGGGACTTACCTCTCTGTTCTTTGACTGTGAAACATCTACTTCTGTCGTAGTTTTTCTCACAGAAAAGTGATCTCTCAGAAGGATGTCCTTACAATGTCACATTAAAATCCAAATATTTCTGAAGGATAGTTTTGTTCTAAAGCCTCAGCACAGGTCCAGACTATATTATTTGCACAATTTGTAGTATTTACTTGCATTAAATCAATTTGAATTTAAAAATATGTTGCTGCTTTCCTAATTTCTGGTGGTTTTCTGCATTACAGATTTGGTACCTGGATATGAGGACCGTGTATTTCTTTTTTAGGCAAATCCAACTAGGCCAAATGAGAGTTGAATGGAGTCAAAGTCTTGCAGGGATCCAACTAAACTACTTCCAGGATCGTGAAAAGTTGAATTCTGTATAATTTCTATCCTTTTAGTTGAAAATAGCATCCAAAATATCTCAGTGAAGAAAATCTGTGGAACAATGTAAGATTACTACCTGAAAGGAAATAACACATCCTTTGGAGTTATGAAGGTAGTTATTTAGTCATATCTGCTCTATTTCTTAGTTTACAATAGGAGCCTAAAGAAATTTTGTATTACCAGTGTAAATATTTCTGTTCCACAAAATTTTCCATATTTTGATTTGCTTAGTAGCAGACTTCTGCAAACAAATTATCTGTGGCATTTCATGCATATCTTCCATAATGCTAAGTTTCCTTTAGTATTGCAAGATGATGTCCATATGGAAGCAAATCTAATGAATCTGTGCCCTTACTATGCATGTCTCTTCCTGGTGACCCTGTTCCTCTACAATTACAATTGTTTCTTTTTCATGCAAGTGTTTGAATGGTAGTCAGATCTCTTGATTTAGCTCACATTGGTTGCTTGGTTCTGGCAGCACTTTCACCTACTTTCAGGTGGGTCATGAGTTTTCTCTTTTAAAACTTTAAATTTCCCTCTACTGTTTCTCTTTAGTGATCTTGTTAACTCCTTCTGTAAGTCATTCTCATCTCTGAATGTCCAGTCTTTTAAGCATTAAATATTGTAGGGTTTCACACCTCATAATTATTTTGATGAGCTTGCTTTTTTATTTGGAAAAATTCTTTTTTTTTCTTTGATAGCTTAAACAATCAGGCCCAAGAAATTTCTTTTACTTTAGTAAGTTTGATCACTCTTGATATATCCAGGCTCCAAAGATATATGTGGCACTTCATCAAATATGTGTGTTTCATGAGGAAGGTAATTTCCCCGTCTGGGCTCATTACAAAAATCCCCTCAACAATTCAGTTCAGCTGACTGCAGGTCTGAGTGCAAGAGCTAATGACTGCATTATTTTTTACACTTTTTGCATTATTCTGAATGAGAATTTAGTTTAATTCAGTTTATTTTCATAGGTTTTGTTCTCTCTTGGCATTAGATATTGATATAGTTTGGACTTTTCAGAGAATAGGAGCATGAAAACCAAACGTTGTTTTATTCATACAGCTACTCTTTCAGACACATTCAGTTAGTGTTTGAGTAAGCAACAAAGAGCACTTACAAGTCACTGCCTGTGGTATTTCTAAAGTGGGAGAGCATTTACCAGGTTCCCAGCTGTGCTCAAATACCACTGCTGTCCCTACATAGACATTATATGTCTCATGTTTGTGTCTTTAGCAGATATCGCTTCAGTAATATAGATCATTCTGGAAAATATTCTGTTAAACAAGATTTTAGAGTGATCCACAGAGAACTTCACAAATAGGCTTTCTCATATTCATTCCCCTTTCAGGACATCTCTGTCATGAGCTCTCCCTCTGACTAATTTCATCTGCATTTTCTATGTACCTTCTTTAACATCTCCAATTTGGCTCTTATACTTCACATTTTTCAATACTGAATGCCTCCAGGAAGTCCAGACACCTTAAACTTATACCTTTCTTAATAATAATAAGAAAGTATATATAATATACTTCTTAAATATCTTAAATATAATAAAATAATACCTTTCTTAATAATCTTAAATAATAGTGTCTTATCAGAAAAACAAAATAGTCAGTGATGTGGATACGGAGAATCCATGTGACATTTTATTTTACTTTATTTATACTTTTATATCTACTTATTTTTTCTCTCTTTTAAAATTTATACATGAACCAAAATCTTAGCTATTACACTCAATATAAATACATAATACATTTTCTTGGAAGTAATTATTAATGATTAGGTAAAGAAATAGATAAGATTTTCCTTGCAATGTCCTGAGTTGTCCATTACTGAATTCCAGAATGGGCTTTCTTTCCTTTGCTTTTCTCTAACCTGCCACTCTGCCAAATAACCACCAAGATTGTGTGTATCAATTACAGAAACTGTGGCTTTATAATCCCTGGAATACAGAACCTTTAGCACAAGCTACTTCATCTGGATATATGCTGACTTAGAGCAGCTGAGAGCCTCTCCCTTGCATTCAGATTTACTGCCCATCTGGAAGACACTGAAGCTAGAGTTTATATAGAACTGGGTCATAACTTAAGCCACATTAAAGAAGAGATAAGAAGAGGCATATAAAGAATTCCTTTCAAGCTGTATTTGCTATTAAACTGAAAATAGCTCAAATTTCCAAAATAAGGGTAAACCTCAAATGGAGCCAACTCTGAGAAGGTTGGTGAACAGGCCGTGAGTTACATCAGTGTTTAGTCACAGGCAGCATGTCCTTGCTGCAAGCAGAAAGTGTGAGTGTGGATATGCATGACTGGCATACCTACACTGGCTTAATCTCAGCCATCTGGATAAAAATCACATCAGGAGAGCCCGAACCCAGTGGGATTTCAGCGTGAGCCCGGTGCAGCTGCGTGCTGCAGGCAGCCTGCTCCAGGTGGGAGCTCTCCAGCCTGGCCCCTCGCTGCTGACACATGATGAAAGCAGCTCCATCCCACCGCTCATCTGGCACACACACACACACACAGACACACAGACACACACAGTCACACACACAGGCACAGACACACACACAGAGATACAGACACAGATAAACACACTCAGACACCCACCCACACACACCCACACACATTCACACATGCAGACACACACAGACACACAGACACACAGACACACAGACACACACACAGACACACAGACACACAGACACACAGACACACAGACACACAGACACAGACACAGACACACACAGACTCACACACACAGATGCACACAGACACACACACAGACACACACATACACACACACAGAGAGACACACACACACAGGCACACACTCAGGCACACAGACACACACACTCACACACACAGCCCAGGCAGCGCTGGCAGCTGTGACACACACACAACAAGCACTGTGGCTCTCTTACCCAGCATGTCCTTCCTGAGAGGAAAGAGCTGCTCAAAGTCTTCTACCTCGGCTTCCTTGGCATGGTAGTAAACACACAACTTGTCAAATTGCCAAACCTTTATCTGGGAAATAAGAGTCACACAGCTTTTGAAAGAAAACTTTACCAGAAAGTATTAAGTGGAAAACAATTTTGTCTGAAATTCCCCAGAAATAGACAGTCTGAGGAGGAAACCCAGCATGGAGCATTAAATAAAGGATTAGTTTAGAAATTATACGAGGTCTTATGTGAGAAATCATGTGATAATTGCTCCTTGTAGTGCAGAGTTTGACAACTGTAATATAGGCAGTGACATCAGTTCTGCCTATAATTTACTTTTATTAAAAAAAAAGCAAGACTCTCAATTGGATGAGCTGCATAGCGTATAAAAAATACATTCCATAATTATAATTTTTATGACTTACAGGACATTGCATATTGTTGTCAAAATCTGCCTTTCATCACTGCTGCTTCTGTAGTTATCCTAGTGACATCTGAATGTTGAATATGGACAGTATTTGCTTGAATATTAAGATGTTCATATTCCATGAAAAACTGCTAATCAACTGGTCTGGAAACCTTTGTCCTGAAAGTCACTGGTCCTTTGCTCTATCCTTCAGATTACTAAAACTGGCTGATCAAGAAACTCCTGTGACTGGATGTCAGCAAGAATCATGACTGACTTTCTAAGGAAAACTGTTTTTTTAGGTAATGAATAAAGCTTGCTCTAGATCTATAGGAACTGTAGTATCAGCTTCTCTGTATTTTGCACAACAGAATAATTGGCCATTTATTCACTAGATCAAGAGAAAATGCTTGTCCATAGTAATAATTAGAGGGAACACAAAAGAATGTTAAATGCTACCATCCAACAGGTACATTACTTCATTAGAAGGGTAATTTTTCATCTCAGCTTATACATGTCAGGCAATCTGACTCTTTTCTTAGCATTAAACTGGCAATGTTTCATATTTAAAAGTGCTATGCAGACATTAACTAATCAATCAGTGTTCTTATTATGGTATTTTATCCTGTTCTGTGGTGTCAAGTTTGCCATACTTTAAACAGTATGCCAATCAGAAGATGTGAAGTGCCCCTTTTGATGCTTAATACCCTTCATTTTGCTTAATTATGGCTGAACTGAATGTTCTTGCAGCATGGTTACATTCCTGTCATCATGTTTTCAGAAACACTGGATTTTTATCTCAAATATAGTGTTGTAACAGCATTCAGTGGCACCGCAAAGAATAAAAATCATAAACCCTGAGGCATTTGTATAATAAGTCATAGGGAAATTATCCTTTACAACACAGAGAAGAAAACAGAATTGTCTGTTTCTGTTGGAAGGAACCTACAGTGAACATCCAGTCCAAGAGCCTCACCAATATTGGGCTGACCAAAAGTTAAAGCGCATTGTTAAGGGCATTGTCCAAATGTCTTTTAAACACTGACACCCTTGCGGCATTGACCACCTTTCTAGAAAGGCTGTTCTAATATTTGACCACCCTCTCAGTAAAGAAATGCTTCCTAATATCCAGTCTAAACCTCCCCTGGTACAGCACTGAACCTTTCCCATGTGTCCTTCCACCAGATCCCAGGAAGACCACAGTACCTCCCTCTCCATTTCCCCTCCTCAGGAAGCTTCAAGAGCAACAAGATCCTCCCTCAAACTCCTTTTGTCCAGACTAGACAAGCCCAGAGCCCTTGGCTGCTCCTCACAGGATATTCCTTACAATCCTTTACCAGGAACTTACCTGCTGTGATTTATTCTTGGTGCTTTGGAAACAAAACCCCATTTTAATATTGTATATATAGTTTATCTCTTTTGACAGTGTAAATGAGTATAATGCTACTAGTTTCTGTGAAATTATGACATACCTACATTGAAAATATTTTCTTTGGATTTCTGTAAAATCAGAGGGAACTCCTATGTTGGAGATAGATTTTATTGACTACCTCATAAGTCATTATGAGACCATATAAAGTGCTGACAGGCTAATGAACAGTTTTTGTTCATCTAAGGGATGAGCAAAAGAAAATAGTTTCCTTCTAGTTCAGTTTATGAAGTGAAATGATAGCATTATCCAGCTTGGCAGTTAAAGGCATGGAGAGTGGTGGTCAGTGGCTATGATTCCAGCATCCCTTCTAAACCTATCCAACTCCACCTATGGACTGTGTGCCAGTAGTAGCACGTGGCAGTGACACTTTGGATCATGCAGGAGATGCAAATTTCTATGAGAGGTCTCTCTTAATTACTGTTAATCAATTTTAAAATTTTACTCTTAGAACACCACTGATAAAAAGTGGAAGAAAGCGGGTAGAACAATGAAAGCAAATAAAAAACTCAATATTATACTTTCACTTTGTAGTCCACCCCACTAGCTGTTAAACACATTACTCTAAACTACTTGAGCTTGTGAAGAAATCAGTTTAGCTACACATCATGTCACATTCTTGAGATTATTTAATCTTGCTTCAGGAACACATTATAGTTGTTATAATCTTCCTGTAATCTGTTACTCATTTACTTAGTTGTTAATATTACATTATACTTCAGATATTTGGAATGTGTCTAGTTTACAGAAATTTCTAATAAGCATTGTTTGCTTTGCTGCTCATTTCAGTGATTATGAGCATGGTATAAAGAAATGTACACAGCTTTGTAGTTATGACACGCCTTAGGTAGGCAGCAAAGTAGATAACTACATCTGAGATTTAGCTGTGGTCTAGCCCCCTAGATGGTTTGAATGGAGATAGCACTGGAACAATTCCATCTCAAATCCATGAAAGAATTTGTCTCCAGGCATGTGGATTGCTGCCAAGACAAAATTTCTGCCAGCAAAGTCAACACTTATTGTCCAGTGGTCTCAAAAAGAGTGGATTTTTAAAATATTTTTCATAAGTTTTCTCAAAATTACCTCAACAAAGGAATGTTTGATGGCCACTCCAAGAGTTGTTATAAAAGCGTATTTCAAGAATAATGAAAATAATAAAGGGCTTATGTTTCACATTCTTGAGGAAATGCATGTCGATGTTTGAAATATTCCCTTATAGAATAATGGCATGATGACATAGCATTCTGCTGTGACAGTATCCAAAACATTGCTATAAAATAATCTGAAAATTTAAAGAAATTTAAATGTTGGGAATTTTGTTTTGCTTGTTCATTTGTTTCCCATGTAGACAAAACATGGTGTCAAAACACGTGGTAGATTTGACTGGAGTTGTTCCCAGACAGTGTTGCATTTAGGAAGTCTGGCCAGATTTGGGCTGTCGCAGCTGCTTGGTAATTCACCTATCTCTTCCATGTGTGCAAGCAATTCAAAGAAGCTGTGTTCAAAAACTATCCTGACCATCCTTAGTCTTCTACTAAGGACATACTTCAAGAAGAAAATCTTACAGGTGTTTTCATCTCCACATACTGAAAGAGGAGCTGGTGAGGGAGAAAACTGTCCTGGCTGAACAGCTTTGTCCAGCCAAAGATGAACAGAGACTTTTGACTGGAACTTGGGGGAAAAGGGTTGGAAGGAGAATCCCAGGATTCATCTCTCAGTGCTGGGGAAGTTCATGGAGCAGATCATCTTGAGTGCCATTGTATGACATGTACATGTAACCAGGGAATCAGTCACAGCCAGCATGAGTTTAGGAAAGGTAGGCCCTGCTTGATAAACTTGCTCCTCTTCTATGACAGGGTGACCTGCTGAGTGGATGAGGGAAAAGCTGAGAATGTTCTTTTTCTGGGTTTTGATAAAGCCTTTGACATAATTTCCCACAGCATTCTCATGGAGGAGCTGGCTTCTCATGGTGTGAACAGGGGCATTTTTTTCTGGGTGAAAAACTGAGTGGATGGCAAATCTTAGAGAATAGTGATGAATGGAATTGCATCTTATTGGTGTCACTAATGGGGTCCTCCAGGGCTCATTATTTGGGCCAGTCTTGTTTAATATCTTTACTGATGATCTTGATGAGGGGATTGAGGGAACCCTCATTCAGTTCACAGACTAGATCAAGTTGACTGGGAGTATTGACCTGCTGGAGGGCAGGAAGGCTCTGCAGAGGGATCTGGACAGGCTGGATTGATGCTGAGGCCAGTGGCGTGAGGTCCAACAGGGCACAGTGCTGGTCCTGCCATTGGGTCACAGCAACCCCTGCAGTGCTGCAGGCTGGGGGCAGAGTGGCTGGAAAGTGGCCAAGAGGAAAAGGAGCTGAGTGTGCTGGTCAACGGCAGCTGAGCATGAGCCAGAATGTGCCCAGGCAGCCACAAAGACAAATGGCACCTGGCCTGTGTCAGAAACAATGGTTCCAGCAGGATCAGAGCAGTCATTCCCCCCCCTGCACTTGGCACTGGTGAGGCTACACCTCATGTGCTGTGCCCAGTTCTGGGCCCTTCACTGTAAGAAGGATATTGAGGTGCTGAAGATTGTCTGGGGGAGGGACATGGAGCTGGTCTAGAGACTGAGTCATGTGAGGAGCTGCTGAGGGAGCTAGCAGTGTTTATCCTGGAGAAAAAGAGTCCTAGGAGTGACCTTATCACTCTCTACAACTCCCTGAAAGGAGGTTGTAGCCAGGTGGGAATCAGGCCCTTCTCCAGGCAGCCAGTGACAGAACAAGAAGAAGAGACCAGAAGAGGTTCAGGTTGGGTATTAGGAAATATTGCTTGATCCAAAAGACTGACAGGCATTGGAAGTGGCTGCCCAGGGAGATAGTGGAGTCACATTCCTGCAGGTATTTCAGAAATGTGTAGATGTGGCACCTGGGAACATGGTTTAGCGGTGGACTTGGCAGTGTTGGGTTAACAGCTGGACTTGATGATCTTGAAACTCTTTTCCAACCTAAATGAGTCCGTGCTTCTATGAGAAGTCAAGCCCAAGGACACACTTTACTTGGCAGAAAGGCAATATTGATCTTAGAAGAAAAGACAATGATTGGGCCCCAGTACACGAACCTCTATCACTCAACAGACTGGTAAAACCAGAAAGAAATGCAATTAAAGTCCATTGATTTACACTTGTTGGTAAAACATTTCAGAGGACAGTCAAACCTTGACTTCAGATGTACCTTGAGAGACAAGTATGTGTTTTACTGGTATAATTCTTTTGTTTTCTTACTTGCTTCTCTTTCAAGTATATCCTTGGCATCTGGCTCCAGTTTTACAATATGTGATCCACTATTTTTTCCTCCCTGGTTTGCATGTGTCTAACTATATGACCCCATTTACTGCATTGAAAGAAGTGTAGATCAGTTCATAGGCTATAGTAGAACTGGTATTTCTCATCCATAGTTCTCCTGCAATTTAACATATAAATAACTGCTCAAGACTGTTTCTCGGGGGGGGGGGGAGTGAGGGGGTGAAGCCATGTGAAGTGCTTACTGCATCTCAGAGAAATACATCTGGTGAGGCTGTAGAGTGCATTAGCTCACCAAGGTGATGCTGTGAAGTTTGAAATGACATTTAAGTGCCGTGAGGGACGGTTGCAAACGAGCGCTACTGACTGTGTAAGGCTTTTTCTTTCAACATACTAGAAAGCTTTAGTTATTCTTGCTAACCTGCTGCTAGTCCAATGGGACAAGATTTATAAATATTGAAGGAAAAAAAATAAAGGTATGTGTCATCTACTTTAATATTCTTTGCAGTATCAATCTGATAGAAATGTGCTTATACCTAAAAGATGGTGCTGGGTTTGCCTGACGGAAATATGTCACATCCCAATGCCAGTGCCTCAATAGCCAGAAATCACACCCTCGATTCTGCCTAGCCTAGACAATTACTGAACTGTAATAATATGAATAGCCCCATCATCAAAGAGAGTACTCTGACACCTTTCCCCTCTCTGGCTTGATTTAGTTTCATTTTATAAAGAATTTTTAAAATATATTTTGCAATATAAGGTAAAAGAAATAAGAATGTTAAGATATGTAACAAACATTTTCTTTATATAAAGCAAATAAAAAGAGCTGTCCCATTTGCAAAGTGCTTTGAGATAGAGCAAAAAGAATAAAAGCTATTCAGTAGTCACATATAGTATTTTAAGGAAAAATAATAATGATATCAAACAATTCTGTGGATTTGGCAGAATCAAGGACTGAGTGTCTTCTGACTCATGGAAAACTGGGTAGAGGAAAACTGGGTTAATGTTTTCAGTCCTTTTTTCATTAGTCTATAGTTCCATGACAATTTAGATTTGCCTAATATGTGGTCTCATTGGACATCACACAGTGTATTACATTTTTTTAATTTGGTGAAGAAATGTTTTGCATGCATCCCACAGAAATAGTTCTGTCTACAGAAGCAACTGCATTACAAATTCAGTGATTTGAAATGAAAGAAATGTCATGGTGTGGTACACTTAGAAATGATTTACAGTTTAGAACATTTGCTGTTTTCTCACAGAATAGACCCAAAATCCTACCAAGAACCTTTTCCCCCTCCTACTGTATATTTTGAACTACAGATAAATTAGCTATGATCTAGTATGTTATCACTTTTCAAAGGTTATTGTATTTCTTTTGGTAATTCATACTGAATGATTTTTTTTCTCTGAAATGATTGCCAAAAATCATACCAATTTCACAAGTACAGGATTTTATAATTGTATATTATCATCAACATTATAATTGTGTTAGATTTTATATAGAACTCAAAGTGGTCTTGCACAAGCTTCATAACTATTTTTAACAAATATTTCAGGGATGCATCCGCTATGTTTTGTCCTTTCTAATAGAAAACATCATCAATTCATCTGCATTACCAGTTATATTTCTAGTTTGCCTAATCTGAATAAATGCAGATTTTTAGCAAACACCAAAGATACAAACAGTGCACTCACTGACCTCTCCTGGAGGGTTGTACTAAAATGAATTTCCAAATGAGTTATGAGAAGTAGTGAGATTGAAATAAACAGAAGAAACTGATTTTATACAAATCCTCAAAATATTTGATATGTATACTTCTCTCCAGAACAGATTACATAGCAGATCATCTTTGAAAATTTCAAAGAATGAGAATTTTTTAGGAATAGGTTTCCTTATATAAAACTGGACTTAAAAATGGAGGAGGAATTCCTATAAATCTTCCCCTTTATGACAGTTCTGTACATTATGTTATGAATTTCTGACATTTGGTGCAATCTAGTCTTTAGCAATGTCTTTGGTACTTGGCCTTATATAGTTTATTTACTATCCTTAGTGGGGCTGTAAAAGTAATTGGTTTGGAGCACCTCAAGTGGAAAGCAAATCTTTTAGGTTTCCCAGAAAAATATTGATATGTGGCACATGTCAAGGAAAATATTCCTGTAGCGTTGGAAAATATGCTCATTCTTGTCAACAACTGTATGAGCTCTGCTACTTTATGTTCCTCAGCTGAGAATCAATTGCCACAAGAAAATTTGACACTCATTTTGAAGATTAAAAAATCTAGAGAAACACATTAAGTTAAAGTCTCCCAGACAGAGTCAGAAAGTATTAGATTCAAAGGTAAGAGTGAATCTCTAAAAGTAGAGGCATGTTTTCATTATAGGAAAACACAGTTCCAGTTCAACAGCAATTTATATCATAGTGCTATGTGCTACTGCTGTTTTTCAGTAGAACCATGTAGGTAAAAAAGATGACTGGAGAAGCAGAAGACTGAACTGATATAGAGCTACTAACAGAAGTAGTAGGTTTATGACAACACTGTCAAGATAGCTCTGATAATTAACCTAATTTTACATAAAGAAAATCTTCAAGTGCAATTTGATTATGCAGTGATCTATGTTTACTTAGCTGTGTGTTTTGGAAGCCATAGTTAGATTTCAGGATATGGACAAAAACCTTTAACTATACATGAATTTTCAGATTGTATTAAAAAAACCCAAACCAATTGCTGAGCAGACACTCAGAAAAGGATTATAGTATCATGCACACTGCAATGGACCTCCAGAGGGGTTGTCCTGGGTTAGCCATATGACCTGTTTGTATCCCCAGTCGTCCCCTTGCTTATACTGGACATTAAGTTCTGCAGCTTTAAGTTGGTCCAAGGAAGACAGTGAGAGTGAAGGTGGAGGAAAAAAAAAACACTCGCCGTGTGTCTGCAGGATACTACGAACCAAGGTCAAGAGAGCGGAGAGGCTGCATTCCAGCAGACAGCGTTATCTCTTTTTCTTTTTTTTTTTACTCGCTCTGTTGTGGGGGGTGCTGCCCGAGCTCACAGCGAAGGGCTTTTCCTCGGATTTTTCCCGGCTTTTTGCAGGGAGAGACTTTGTTTCTTTTGCTGGGAATTTTTTCTTTTTTTTCCTCTTCCTGGGACTGGTTGGCATCGCGTGGGCCCAGGACACCAGGGAACCCCCGGGGGGCCCCCCCCC
>JAHLSL010000038.1:6910560-7003465 GCA_025920805.1 Petroica traversi
AACCAAACCAAACCAAACCAAACCAAACCAAACCAAACCAAACCAAAGCTCTTTATCATCCGACTTGTATCTTTTAAAAAGTATAAACATAATTTCTTCCTTTGATGCTGAGGATTATATTTGTATTACAGTGTTTAAGGAAAAAAATTATGGACTCAATACTTTTAAAACCTGTAGGTAACAGAACTGTATGTTGGTAACGTGAGTGTGGAGGGCAGGCAGTCAGTGCAGCACTGACCCTAACAGAGAAAAGGTCAAATCTCCTAGGAAAAAGGCTGGTCTTGAGCTTTCTCCTCAGAAATAACTCAGCTTTTGCTGCTCCTTAAATGGTTCTATTTTGCATTGACTTTTATCCAAGCTGCATTACAACGTGCTGATTTTTCCCAAATTAATTTGCATAAATCAATCAGGGATAAGAATGCAAATGCAAAAATCTCAAGGATATGAAACTATTTACTTGATATTAATTGTTCTTCATAGAGAATATCATTAACGTAGGAGGGATGTGATTTTGTTTAATATTTGCAATGATTTAAAAGAAGGAAGTCCAAACCAGCAATATCTACGCTTGGTACTTTCAAAGGGCCAGTTTCAAAAGGCTGAAAACAATTATGAATCAGACCAGGAAGGAGGCAGAATTTAATTAAAAACACATGAATAGTAATGAGAAATTGTTTAAGAACACTTTAATAGGTATTTAGAAATACGCATTTTCACATCTGAAGGGCCACAGTGATTGAAAACACAAGCTGATTGGAAACAGAAGCAGCTACACATACATATATGCAAAAGTTGTCTCACATATGTGTATGCATATGAGCAAACTGATTGTAAAAAAACGAGATTATTAATGACGGTAATACATTTTATATTACTATTGTAGAATTTTAAAACTGATAAGACAGTAAGAGGTAGAAATAATATTTGATCATCAAGCATGCAAATTAAGGTCTTTTGAAAGTTTGCATATTTATTTTATTTTATATGCAATTTCTTTCTTGTGTTGCTGTGCAGAAAGATTAAAAACACAGGGAAGTGGAAAGGTAACTTATATTTTTCATACATTTTCCAGTTGGAATCTTCAGAAGATTGCAAACATAAACAACTTGTGTTAAAATTTTTGATGTTGGCAAGAACTGATAATTGATCTACAGCTAGAGGATGCACTGGAGAAGGGGTCCTTAGGTCCCTTGGTGGTAGTTTTCATTGACTCTAAGACAACCTCAAGAAGTTGCAGGGAAAAAAAACCAGAGTTCCCCCCACCCAACATTTTGTTACCATTTCAGTTACCTTGCACAAATCCATTTGGTTGACACCCACCCAGGAGCAAAATTCAATACAGAATTAGAAGAAAATGAATTAGAAGAAAATTAATTGAGACAGATTTAAAAAAACTCCATAAATCCCATACAAGCAGCTAAAAATAAGTCCCAAGTTTGAATGTTTAATTTTACAAGCAAGACTGCTGCCACTATTAGTTCAAACAAAGTATTACATTTGGAAATAGTCAACATTTCAATTAAGAAGTTACAGAGATTAGTAAAATCAGCAGCTTTACATCAAATGAGTACATTAAAACCTGGTTAGTTTAGACACAGGGAGATATAACAGTAAATATGTTTTAATGTGTCAGATTTGTTCTTTTGTCAATGATTTGAAAAGCACACAAAATTTTTTGGTAGAAAAGACAGCAGATTATTTTCATTAAATGTTGATGGATTCACAACTTATATGGAAGACAGATCACAACATTGCAGTTCTTCACGTAAAGGGATGCAAACAGAAAAAATATGTGTCCATTGGTCATGTTGGTTAATCTTTTAAACCTAAGCTCTTACCCCACTCAAAAGTTCTCAGATGATTTTTGTTTGGGGTTGAATCTCTGTTGAGGAGAAGCAAGCATAAGAGTAAGTGGACAAATTACAACTTTTGACAGAGAAGCAATATAGAGCATTTACAAATGTGCCTCTCATCTGCTTATCAGGCTCGTCATCATCCCACAACTGCAACAACTCCAGTGATCTCATATTTACTGTATGAACCAGTTTGGATCAGTCTCTGAGAAACTATCTTTTGCAGCTGATAAGCCTGCTCATAAAAATAGGACATGCTGTAATAATTTCACTTGCAATTGAAATCAAAGCTGCAGTAAATTCTGTGGCAAGTGATCTCATCTCTAAATCAATATTAATGCCCAAGACAGCAAGCCACTTTACTATTATATATAGTTATATATATAATAGGACCAGCCATTACATGTTACATTAATAATCATGATTATGTTATTCTTCTGGTTGATGTAGCTAAAACTCCTATGCAGGCCTGTGAATGACCCCCTGTACCAAAAGAAAAAAATTATCACTACTCACTTGTGAGATAAAAATTGGCAGCGCATAAGGGATGGTTCTCATTTCTGTACACCTCTGAAAGTAGCAGGAAGGTCACAATCAGTAGAAGTATGTGAGGAATTCATAAAGATCAAAAGACAAACATACCTCTCAAATATTTTTTCAATGTCACATCTGATTTTAGAATAGATACATGCAGTGTTCTAACGTGGGATATCAGCAGACAGAGTTTTTAGCTGGTAATAACTCCTGGGTGCACACACATATTCCTTCTTCAGAAGAAGCACTTTAAAAGACACTAAAGAAAATCAAGGACTTTGAGATGTTTTGTGTCTGCTGCATGCCATTTTATCTTGCAACAAGAGACTGGGTGAGCCACTCGAGCTGTTTTTGATCCTTCCACAATTCTGCTTGTAATGTCTCCAGATAATTTGGTACTAGGAAAATGTCACATCAGACACAGATACATGGAGCACACACTTAGACAACATTCTAACCATAGGGAGATTGACTATACAGCTACTTATATGGTCCTAATCACCAGGCTATCGAGCACCTCAGGTATTTAATGCTGCCGATTCCCACAGCCTGCCTGTAAGGTAGGGGAGTTTTATTGGCATGTGCTCAGTCAGAGCCTTGTGTTATTTGATTAAACAAAATAGTCACTCCAGGTCACACAGGAATTCTACAAGGAAGCCACAGATATGTTCCAGATGCTAACTACACAAAGATTTCTCTAGGAGAGATTATCTGGAAGCACAGAAAATGAGCTAGACCTTATTAACAGAGTTTGCATCTTTGAGGTAGAAATTCTGTTTTTCTAATTTCAAATGACATAACATGAAACAGAGCAAAAAGCAGTCATCACACTTTTTAGTTCTGTGCAAATATATCTGAAAATCATTAAAGAATTCTATAAATTAAATTAGAGCATTTCCCCAATAGTGTCATTAAATCATGCCTTACAATTCCAGTTTACAAAATGGCTTCAATGGAATAGAGTCAATAATCAGAAGGGATTAATCTGTAGTTGTTTTCATGCTCTCAGGACCCTGCAATTCATTTCAGAACTGGAGTTGTGTCAGCTTCCTCACACATCCTCACTACCTGGACAGAAATGGCTGTTCAGGTGTCATCTCTGTGCCAGACAGGATGGCTGCTCAGGGGAGAAAAGAAGGGGATTTCTGGGATGGGTAATATTGCAAAAAAGATTTTTTAAAAATTTGTATTTCTGCTATAAGACTACCTGATGCAATTTGAGTATAGAAGCTTCTCTTTGAAATTCAATTGTGTTACACAAGGGAGGTGCCTTTACCTATAGACTACTTAGAAAAAAATGGGCTTCACTTCAAAAATTGTAGTCTTTCCCTTTGTCTTTATACTTTCATGTTTCTGAGTTATTTTTACTTCATTCACACTCTTTTCCATTGCACCATACTAAAAATTATCTGTTTTTTCCATACACTGAAACATTGTTGTTAAATATATTATACTGCTTAAATCCTCAGAGGTTTACTGGCTTTTGCTGTCCTGGCATATGCAAGCTTGCAACACTACAAATAAAAAATAAGAATTAGAAATAAAAGGGAAAGTTTTTGAAAGTTCTATAATTTATGATTACCAGACTGCATTTTCACTATCAAACATATCTCCAGAATATCTTACTTTCTAGGAAAGTCATAAACCATCTCTTCACATTGAATTTGGTCTTTAAAAAAAAAGCTCATTTGCTTTTTGCACCACAGGGAGTTACTTGTAAACTTCCACACAAGGTGTGAGCAGAGTAGTAATAACAGAACACGAATTATACAGAGTTGTAATTCAATTCACAGAATCCCCAAAGCCTAAGTGCTTATCAGGTGCTTATATTTGCACAAAACTTCTCTGAGTCTAAAAAAAAAGCAAAACCACAAAACCAAACCAGTTTTGCAATGCATTAATTTCATCAACACCTTTTAAAACTTAAGAGATGGGTTGAAATAGCATGGAAACTAGCCTTGCCTGTTAAGGTGGTGAGGAACAGGGCTACAAGCTAGACCTGTGCAGTCAAAATTCACAGTGATGGTGACAGGACACAAGGAATGGAACAAAGCTGTGACTGGGGAAGCTCAGATTGGATGAGGAAATTGTTCTTTGCTAGAGAGGGTCGGTCACTGGAACAGGCTTCAGGCACGGGGTCACAGTAACAAAGTCTGTCAAAGTTACGGAGCATCTAGATGATTGGTTTAGTTTTAGGCATTACTGTGAGGAGCAGGTCATTGGACTTCAAAGGTTCCTTCTAACTTGATTTATTCTATGACTCCACTAAAGATGGATCCATTTTGAATTTGATTCACAGGGTTGGGAGTGGTTATTTTAAATTCAGTTCAGATAGCTCCTTCAACAAACACTGTTCAAATTAATCTAGATTTTCTATATTTCAGGTCTTCTAATTGTGTTTCCTTAAATTACAGTGTTTCTAAGTGGGAAAAATCCCCATGTTTTTGTATTGTACCTTTGGTACAACCATAAGAAATAGATGCTTCACATGACATTGGATTTTTAGGGATGGTTCTTAGTGTTGATAAATTCATGACTCACAGTTAGGTAATCCTGAAGCTTCCAGTTTTAAAATCATATGAACAGAAAACACTTTTTTACCTCTTCTCTGTGGCCATTTAATTGCTGCCTTAAAAGTACTGGAAGAGTATGACAGGAAATTTTTGTCAACAGGAAAATTTGGCTTTGTTCTGTGATTAATGGTCAAGCACCACCTCTCCCTGACAGATTACCAAGCCTTACAAAAATTTTAAAGGAATGATTATTTGAAGGGTAGATAGTTATTGGAGAAAATTAGTTTATAATATAAAATACTATTAAGGAAGCGGAAAGCTAATAAAATACTTGATTCAACAAAATGATAATGCAGCAATTAGGGGGAAAATGAACTTTAAAGGGTGCTATCATAACAAACAAAAAAACAAAACCCAAATAAAAATAAATTAAAAATGAAAAAAATCCTGCCAAGAGGCAAGAAATACCTTAAAAACAACAAAGAAGGGAGGTCCAACACATTTTCTGATAGAAATAGCAGAGTCAAAACCTGAGTTTCAAGAATGCATTTTGACTCTTTAAAAAAAATGTTTGACTCTTTAAAAAATGTTTGACTCTTTAAAAAAAAAAAAAGGACAGAGTTACTCCTGCAATTTAGGAATTCAATATTTTCTGTTAGAAAGCTGCAGGTAGCATCTGTTACAATAAAATCCAGAATAGCTACCAGCATTTCTTAATCATCAATAGACTTGTGCAAAATATAGACGATAATATTAAAATCGCATGAACAAAATTAAATTAAAGCAGCCCTGCCCAACTGTTTAACATCAATGAAACTGGTGTAAAGCTGTTGTTTGTGGAACCTGGATTGAGGATAACCAGAAAGCCTGAGTATGACATTCTACTCTGTCTCAGGATTTTTGATAAACAGATGTTGATGTTCAAATATCACTGAAAGATAGATTATTCAAAAATATTATCATTGAGACTGTAGCTTAATTTTTACATATATTTGTTCATATCAATTTCCTTAAGGGGACAAAAACATTCTTATGAGTCTTCTGATTTATTTTGTTCTGCTAGAAGGTAACACTACAAATTTTGTGAAGAATAAGTGGTTCTGAGAAGAAAGTGGACAAACAGAAATATTTTTGAAAATGCAGAGAAGTTAAAATAAATGTCTGCATAAACCTAGTTTTAACCTATGAATATGCAAACATTATAAGAGGGTGCTAAATGTATGAAATAAGAAGAAAAGCTTCATAGAATGGATTAATTTTATAAGACAATGTGGGCTCACCAGCACTTTCTTCCCAATTTTTTAAAAAGTCTATGAATCAGTTATTTTCCTTCACTTCACAGTCCTGACAACCTCCATCCTGTCCCATTATACTGCAATTTCTTGCTGTAACTGGAATGCAATACATAAGTGAGAGGAGATGACTGCCCATTATCATATCTTTCTTCAGACTGAGATGAGTTTACTGCAGCTTGAAATAAAATTAAGCAGGTAGTAGACTTCGTGCATTGCTCGTCATGCCCAGCTTCCTGAAGCTTGGGAAAATATTGGAAAAGTTGCTCAGAAGTTTCTACTAAAATATATGAAGAAAAAAAAAATTGTTAAGTAATATGAACATATGGGCCAATGTGAGGTTTTAAGACCCAGCTGCTCATGACTAAAGTGAACGGGGTCTGTTACACGGTAATGTGATTCCAACGAGCTGCTGCTGGAAGCAAAACATGGTCAGGGCTTACAAGGAGCACTGGCTACAAGGAAGCATTGTAATCTAATTACTCACTTTCTGTGTGCTCCCCTCATTGTTTCTGCCAGTAATCAGTGACTTTCAGACAAAAGGTGTGAGTAACTACTTGCAGCAGCCACCCAGTGTATATGTACATAGGACTTGGGTCATGTCTGCTATCACAAAACTGCTCCTGAAGCCTTCAGGCACTGACAGAGTGCAGAAGAAGGGTAGAGATTTCTCCAAATTCAAAAGTAACTTGTATCTACTGGTGTTATAAACTTCAAAATTATATAATTGGTTGATAAAAGGAAATATGCCAGTTCTGTATGGCAGAGATTAAGATATGACTTGATGGCCGCTAAATTTTTAAGGTTAGGGTGGTTTGGTTGTTTGGGGTTTTTTTGTTTCATTTTTTTGGTGGTGGTGGTGGTTCGTTATTTTTTTGTTTCTTTTTTTTTTTTTTGTTACATGTTGAGCTCTGTGAACTCGATCATCTCAAAATACAAATCTGTTACAAACACGGTTTCTAGCTGAAATAATCGCAGCTGATTCATCCATTTCTGAGTCCCTTGGGCAAACCAAACTGGCATCAAACACATTTGAGAAGACTTAAAAAATAATTAAAGCACAGACATTAATAATTAATACTGCAATGAGGAAAGATTAACAGGGGGAAATGGAAAACCATTTTAAATACAGATAAAAGATAATCACTGTGCTGCGAATGAACAGTCTTATATAAATGGAACAGAATCTACTAATTTGCTTAAGTACCCAAATTACCTTAAGGTGTTTATGCTATTTTGGTAACAACTTCTACATTCAGAATAATGCAAGACTGAAAGGGACCTCTTGGATCACAGAAATCCATGCACCATTACCTGAGTCAGCTATGGTGGGCAATTCTTATATTAAGTGGTCAAAGTCCTTTTAAAAATTAATTTTGTTGTTGTTTTGAATTGGGGGAGTTTTCTCTACAAGAGCTACTGGATACCCTTTTCCAGACCCTCACTCCTTTGATGTGGTAGAGAAGCTTTCAGCATATTTCTAGCAAGTTGATATCCATCTGTTCTTGTCAGTTTAAAATCCCTTTTTTCTCCTCCTGGTACTAATTTTATTGATATGTTTAGAGAAAAACCAATCTTATGCTTTTTTTCCCCCCAAATCAGCCAGAGGAAGGTGTTCTAACTGTACACCTTGACAGCCTTCTCTGTCTTTTACCTTTTAAATTTATCTGTTTTGCACCTGAGAAACCAGAACTGCACTCCATGCTCCTGATATCACTGTCTTTTGCTGCCTAGCACAATTTCATGCTATGAAACCCTCCTACAGGACTTCAAATTCCATTGGGATCTTTCTGTTGTCAAAGGGGATTCTGGTTACTTGGACTTCCCAGCTCACAACTTTGAATTTTGGTTTCCCTTTCACAGTGTCAGTTTTCATTCCTAGACATTTGCTCCTGACAATCACCTTCCTTTAGACTTCATAATGAACATTGCAATCATCACAGGTGAAGAATACGTTTAATTTTGAGATAGATAAACATCTTTTTTTCTACTTACAGCATTGAAGTAATCTCTTCTTTTTGGGTATACAGGGAGGCCAACTTCAACTGAAGGATGAGGAGAACACTTCTGTCCAGAGAATTGATAGGCAGCTGGTAGTAGGACTCACCTGAAAAGAACTTCAAACCCACTTAAGTTGAAGAGGACATGGAGGTCAAATATCCCACCTTTGTGGCAAAGTCATTGACATTTAGACTACTGGGCAAAAGGCTGCATCCTGGTATTTCTCCAGAAGAAGACTTTCTTGGAGCGTTTTCAGGTTGAAAATCTTGGGTTCAGACTCAGCACAAAAAACAATGTGGAAATAGGAATGTTGACAGTTTTAATGCCATTTGCACAATTTTGTTAATCAAATATTCAGAGCAGTTCCTGCCAAGAGATACACTGGCAGCAGACCTGGTACACAGTGGAGTTTATTTTCATACAGTCAGAAATAATAATGTTGAAGAAAGTATTTTATGACCTTTCTGCCCACTTGTTCACTTACCTTATTTTGGCTCTTTATATTAAGCCATAAACTTCTGAAGTGTCCATTTGCAGGTTATTGACTTACAGGAAAGAATAAAATTTTGTTTCCATGCATAAAAATTCTAATTGCCACGTTTAAATGAATGTGATCATGACTGCCATAAGAATCCATGAATAAAGACCTTGTGCTGCATAGTTTGGGGCATGGATGCTCGAGATAAATTCCATGTGGACCAGACCTTCAGCTGGGGTAAGCTGCCAGGGCTCCACTGATGGAGAGAGGTTGACTTGGACCTCTGACGATCTGGACTTTGATTGTTATGTGGCAAGGGCAGTGCCTACCTGACATGCATGCATGAGGTATCAGATTTGTCCTAAGGAGGTTCATGCACATCCTTTGTGCTGCCAAATTCCTTTGAAATTCTAATTTGGGTCCCTGAGATAATTTATAACATAAAGGGAGCTCTGATTCCATTTAAAATATGTAGCTCCTTCTCGGAGATAATTTAATTTCTATAGCAGTAATAATAACATCTGCAATAATGATGCTTTCAGGGTATACAGCCCATGATAAACTGTCACCAAGTGAGGATGGCATCAGATCATCCTTCCAGATTATGCAGTGTTCATTTAAGTCTGGAGAAAAGTGAGATGTGTGCAAATGAAACTGTATTCTGCAATATTTCATTTATATAACTAAAGCAACATCTTCAAAAATATATTAAGAGGAAAACCTGTTTTACCAAAATCTAAAGTGTTCTCAGAAATTGTAATAAAAATTGCCAAGTTTACTTAATGTTTATATTCTATACATCTATCTTTATAAGGAAGGTATGCTTAGAAGCTTTTGCAAAAAGAAGCTCTCTCATGTAGTGCAGATGCAAATGCAAAAAGTAAAACAAAGTCTCTCATGAAAAGCTTACTGCTTAAATTGCTGGGGAAGCAAAAGAGACCTTTGCTATGGAAACAGGGTAGAGACAGATTAAATAACTTGCTCCGGGTCATTCCTGAATAACTGTTCAATGCCTTAAGCATGAGGCTATTCTTTTGTTCCATTTAGGGTAAGGTATTTGTAAAATGAAGGTGTATATTTCTTCTGCTTTTTCTACTTTTTTTTTTCTTCTTTGAAGCAATCTACACAAAACCAGAAAAGCAGAATATTTTCAGAAGCACCTGTGTTAAGTGTTCCAAAATGAGTCAGACTTCACAAGACTCAATTTGCAAGAGTTGTTAAAATGGCTTTCAAGATATTTTCAACCAACATTTCCTCTCAGCGGATAGTAATATCTTTGTCCAGCTGTTGCCCAAATTCAGAGGTAGATAAATGCTAACTGCTTCAATTTGCAACAACAAAAGTTCTGGCTTCCTTGGAATTGACTTAGAAATGTTTCAACACACCAGGTTTCAGTATCTGATGAAGGGCTAACATCTGTGTCTTTTCAGAGTCTAGAAGCAAAATACCATTTCATTTTAGTTTTCTGAAAAGCTTAGTATGGAGGTATTCTCAGAACATATTAAAATGCAGGCTCTGTAAAGCAGTGGTGGCCAACCCTTCCATTTCCATTGGTAAAAGAAGTACCAGCTTTTCACTCCAGATGCAGTGTTCATCTCAGAATTTTGGAATCTCGCCCATATAGATGGTATTGCAGCTAAATTACTTTTAAGTAAGTAACCAAATTTCCTCCTGTGAAAAACCTCTGTTTTGGTTGTTTTTTACTCTGGTAGTGGGATGGCAGAGGTTTGAACTATTCTGTCAAAGGAAGGGATAGAAACTGGGTTTCCTTGGTAGGTGGGGGTGGCCCAGTCTCTAAAATGCCATATTGTGCTATAGGGCTAGCATATTGCATTTTGAAAAGAAATACACTAATCACCTAAATGAAATAGAAATTCATACTACATTTTTTGCAGTGGCTTTCTGGCTCTCAGTGGATGGATACACTGAACCTCACTGCAGAGAAGAAGCCTGTACCCTCAGCTAGTGCTAAATAGCATCTTGAATACTTGGTGCTCTTTTAAAATTGGTATCTTTTTAGATTGCTGCCTTTTTTTTTTTTTGTTTAATGTTTCTTCCTGTACAGGGAGACTAATGTTGTAAAATAAAGTGTCCTAAATTCCATTTTGGAAGATGAGATTCCCCCAAGAAAGAGCAGTGAAGTCTTTTACTGAATTGCATCCCAAGCAACACTGTACCACTGAGGTAAACATTGGTCAGGTTTTGTGCAAGGGGATTTTTGGAGGCAGCTGAGTCATTTTATGTTTCATTCGAATGAATGACTATTTTCTCTTTTTGCAACAGGTATAAAGCCTATGATGTGCTGAGGGAACAGCTGGTAAAACACGCGGGTCAAGTGCAAGTATTGTGGTGGTTTCCTGTAAGGAAAATGGCCAGTCAGCACTGCTTTACTTGCTTGCTCTCTCCAGGAATGTGCCAGTAAGCTCCAGAGGGGTCTGCAGCGAGTAAGGGCACAGCTACACATCATCCCACACTAAAGGATCTCCTGCCAAATTGCAGAGGAGACAGGCAGGCTTTTGTGTTAGTACCCAAAGCCGGGCAAGGCTCTCTCTCACTCACTATGGCAACTGTCACTGCGAGAGTGATGACAGTGGGAACTAAACTGCCACAAGTGAAACTGAATCAGCTCCTCTGGAAGGAGAACAGCATTCCTAGCATACTTCCAGGGCCTCAGGCCAGTGAGGAAAAAGATCGTTTATCTCGAGCCTTCTCCCCTTGGCTACAGAACTAGCTGCACTGGTAAGCTAAGTTGCCTCCTTGTCCGCACATCATTTTGACAGCCTGATGCTCTCTACTCTCTCTGCTTCCTCCCACCAACAGTTTTAGGAAAGCTTACTCTAGTTTGAAAGAATTCTGTGGCAGAAAAACTGAACAAGACAATCAAATCTACAAAATAAAAAAAAAATAAAAAAATAAAAAGTAATGCTCCTTAGAATCCTTGCCTGCCACAGTGAAGAGACCATATGGAAAGGTGGATCTTCACCAATATTCCCCAAATTAACCCTTGAATGCCTGAAGGACACTCTCCTTTTGGAATATGATTTTGTTGATTGATTGTGTGGTAGTAATAGAAAGGTTGAACTAAACTGAGGGTATGTCTTTCATCATTCCTTCTGGTTTTTTTTCCTACCTTATTTCAGTCCTTCTCCAAGCTGTAAGGTCCAAACCATTGAAAGTTCTTACATTACTAAAGATGATTTTAAAATTTCATTCCATGCCTGATTCTTCTTCAAGTATATGCATAAAGTGTACTAAAGCCCTTGGCAGTTGAATAAAAAACTCTTAAAAATGTACTACTGCTCACAGACAAATCTTGTTGAGGAATGGTTTGGTCTGTGAGGTTTCCAAAATTAGTGTGGTCCTAGAGTCTCATTTTGACATACAATACCCTATGCAATTCCCTGAAAATACAAGGGCATCAGAAGAACTAAGTTGAAATCCCTATGAAAATAACCTTGCTGTCTTCTTGTGCACAGAAACCTACTGTTGGCAAGGCTCAAATCCAGCTTGAGCCTCATGGCACTGAGTGAAGGAGAAAACATGTTTCTTTCCTTCGTCTTCAGTTAATGTGTAAGAGAAGAGGGGGAAAGAAACCCTCGTTCTTTAGAATTAGTAGCTGGTTGAGCTGGAGTGACAAGCAGGTAGAAGGGATGATGTGCCTTTTCAAGTCAAAGGTACTAATACCTGGATGTCTGAAGACTGTGAAGACATATTTAGGAGAACAGGATGGGCAGCTAAGGGAGGGATACCTAAGATGGATATGTAGAATGAGTCTTGGATTACCAGGGTTACCCATTCTCATACATACTCTGGGCTTCAAGGAGGTGCTTTTAGGATGGATGTCAAACAGAGGCCTTGGAAGCTATTTTGAGGTTACTTAAGTACATAAATATATTTGAGCTTCCCATAGGTTTTGTTGTAATTTTTTTTGTTCGTTTGTATTGTTTGGTCATGTTCTCTTTCTTTTCAGTCTAGTTCTTCTTTTCAGTATGCTCCAGTGTGCTTCTAGGCAGGGAAGAACAACTTCCTTCCCAGAAGACCACCAGGAAAAGACTTTTTTTGTTCTTTTTTATTTCCCGTATTGGGAGTATGAAAGTGTCCTTGAGATGGGATTGTGAAAACAAACACAGTGCTAGCTGCTCTCAGTCTATATAAAACTAAAACCTCTTGGTTTTAATTTTATATAGACAGGAAAAAGAAATGGCATCGCGTACATGAAATGCCAGTGACGTGGAAGCTGTTTGCTCCATTTCTGCCCCTTTTGCTGTGTTTGTCTCTCTCAAGCATCACAAATAAAATGTCCTGTATACATCCCTAGATAGTAGCAACATGCAGCTATATAAGATCCAAGAAATAGCCAGACCAATGTTTAAGTGGAAATCCTGGCTTAAAACTCTATTCATTCCTTTTTCTTCTCATGCTATCTCATTTTTTTGGCTCTTATCTTTCACCTGTGGCAATCTCTACTGAACATAATTGTCCTTAATTAATTAACACTATATCAAACTCCTATCACACAGTTATCTCTTGATATCTCTCTCTCTTTCTCTCTCTCTTTCACTCTCTCTCTCTCCTTAAAATCACCACAATATCAGATAATTGAATGTAGCAAGCTGAAATCCACCAGCTTTTTCCACTGAAATGCTTTCCACTGCATACTCCTTGTAATGTTTGCCAGGGTTGATGTTGAAAATAGTGTGAATTATGCTTGGCTGAGAGATAATAGGATGCCTAATTAGGTTAAAACAATTCTGAAAATAACCTTATTTGTGTAGCAAAGAAGGTAAAGAGATACTCAAAAGAACACAGCTATAAATTACCACATTAGCAAAAGCTTTTGAATCACTGATAAATACCTCTGCATATTTTCAACACCTTTAGTTAGCAAGCTGAAGTTTAAAATTAAAACATTTTAGCAAAGGTTTAATTTAGCTCCTACTTTTGACTTTAATGTTTAGGCAGTTGGGCCTTAGAGACGTCCCTTCTAGTTTAGGGTAGGATGACATTGCAGACAAATAAGTGTGTAAGTAAGGTAAACTACATAATGAACCTGCTATTCATTAATTATTCCGAGGTAAAACATTTCCTATAATCTCTTCCTTAGAGAAGTCATGTCTCGATATAAGTACCATAAACCAAATCTAATTTCCTGAGAGTAAGACTGCAGGTGGACTGACAACAAAAAGAAAAAAGTGTCTTGTAAATCCACACTTGTGGTCTTCTCTTGGTTTGTGGATCCAGTGTTTTATTGACTTCCCAGGGTCTGAAGTTAAAAACCTTACTTAAGTAAATTTTTTACTTAAGCGAAAAATCTACTGTGTTACTGTGTATGAAAAAGAGAAAGTAAATTCAACTATGTTTCAGTAAATTATCAGATATTCACTGTGTAGATTAAAAGCTTGAGGTTATCTTACCTAAAAGTTATCAGTTTTTTAGTGCTGTCTTGTCAGAACTGTGTTGATCAGTCCCTTCTCTTTCACCCCAACACATGAACTAGGTCCCCCAAGTTACACTGGAATGGTTCTTGAGTGAAGAACAATGTATAAAAAATTAATGCTTGAATTTGATTTTTCTTTTCATGTAAAATAACCTGAATTTGATTATTTTCTTTGACAAAACTTTAAAGGTTGAAGAAGAAGCAGAAAGAAAAGTTTAAATTTCAGTCAGTGGAATTCTTTGGAGGGAATTATCTGACAATGTTAGGCTTGAAAATAAGGGTTTTAAAGTTGCTGTTATTAATAGAATTTTTCATCACTAAAATAATACTGGCTTGGAAAAGATGGTCTGTAAAGATAAGCATGCTGCTGTAACATTTTTTGGACCTTTTTCCTGTTCAGGGGAATCTAAAGGAAAAAAAATTCTAAATTTAATATATTTTATTATGCTGACTACCTTCAATTAAATATATTTTTTTTCTCTTCTTTGAAATTTCTAGCTAGAAACTAGGAATTTTCCGTTTATAATTCTTTTTAATTTCTGTTTCAGTTTGAACTCCATACTAGTCGAAAATACAACTTTGTCTTCTATTCTCCTCCTAAAGACTTATAATTAAATTTAAATATGTAAATTTATTTTACTGTAAGAAAAGAGCAATGAACTACCAGCCTTGTCTACAAGAATATCTGCTCCCAAGCTGCTTTACCATTGTTTCTGAGGGAAGAGTCCACCACTGGCAAGTTTTATAGCATGAAGCAGCACTTAAGTAGAGATATAGTAAAGAAAAAGACCACCTAACTGGAGGCCGATGGCAGCAAACAAATTCAAAGAATTAGAAAAACAAAACAGAAAGAATTTTTTAATATTCAGAAAGTCTTCTAATCTCTTGTTGGTCTTGATTTTTATCTCAGTTACACCAAGGAGTGAATTAACTCTGAAATTAATCCATTAATCCAATGCAGTAATATGGATCCAAATTTGTGCCACAATATTTTAATTACTCTTAATGAGATACAATAATTAATGAAGTAAATTAATTAATTATGAAACTTCATAATTATGAAATTATGAAGCTGTTAAGGCAATGGTATAGACATGGCAATTTCTTTTTTGTGCTGAAGGCAAAAATAGTTTTTCTTGTAGGAGGCAATGGTCATAAATTAGATACATAATGATATAATAATTTTAACATTTAACTGTTAACATCTCTAGCCAAAAAAGAGGTGATTAATAATTTTCCTCAGAGTCCAGCAGCACTTTATATTTGGCTGGGAACGAAAGACAGATGTAACTTTAAATATACGTGTTTTAGAGGAAAGTTAGTGGAAAGTTTCCTAATGACTTTTCTGATATTTGAATCAGGGCCTAAATGAAATAAAGCTTTCCCAGTGTATTATATCTATATCATACCTTGTTTAGATTGCCTTTTCTTGTGCTTTGTAGTGCTGAAGGCGTTTCCATGATATTACAAGTAGTTATACAATGCTGTTGGTTGCTATTCTGCTTTCATGAATTAGTTAAAATGTGGCAAAGCAAAAGTTACAGCAAACTTGCTTTCACAGGCTCCTTTTGAGGGAGGTTTTTCGTGTCAGAGAGGTTTCTGCTCATACCAGAGTGAAGAAGTGTGTCCGGATGTGGTTGTGCACAGCACCGAGTCAGTGACAGCAGTTCTGCTTCACCCTGGCACAGAGTGCAGGGGCTTTCCTGACTGCATGGCAGCACCCAAAGCCTGCTGCAACTGCTTCACACAGCCAGGGCACACATTAAAATATGGGAAAAGGAGAGAAAGAAGAGTTGTTCTTTACTGCTGTCCTGAGAATGTGATATATTGGTGACACGCTGCATTTTGATTAGATTTCATCCAGGTTGCTTGATACTATATCATCAGGCTTTAATTTCCTTAGTGTAGAATTGCACTGGAAAAATGGGCAACAGAACCCCAGTATGGGGTTGCTCTGTGTTAGCTATAATGTAAACAAAGTAAGGCTGGTCTTGTCCCAGCAATCTTGTAGTCTAAAAGATAAAAGAAGATGAAGAAAAATTATTTTCTAAGGCCTCCCAAGGCTGATAAGTGGCAAAAGTGTTTCCTGAATTGTGTCACATATTACTGAATTTTTTTCTTCACCTTCACTTCAGATTTAAAAAGAATATTCACATCCTGAAAATTTCTCAGAAGGATGAAATCATTGTGATATTTATCTTGTATGCAGGAAAATAGAGGTATTTCATTTTATGCTGCCCAAATATCTGATTTTGGATTCTAGGCTGCAAAATCATGCAGAAAGGTAAGTTCTATATTAAAGTGTTTTATATGATTGCATAAATTAATTATATATTTTACAATTGGTTCATCTGTTCAGGGTAAGACAAAAATACAGTTCATGTTGGGCAAGCTATGAATAAAATCAAAGCACTGTCAATAAAAAAGCTTGGAATGTGATATCTAAAATGTGAGAAAAATATAAAAATATAGAATGACAAAAAGTGGAATTGAAAGGAATATTAGGGAATTGTCTATCACCTTTCCCTCTGCTGAAATCAGAAGGAATGGTAGACACATCACACTTCGTCCACTATGTTCACTAAATTTTTATTAATTTATAGTTTGTGGGTTCCCTAGACCATCTAATGCTTAATTTGCCTTAGCATCAGAAAATATTTTCCTTTGTATCCAGTTTAACTCCCTTGCTGGCAATTTAAGTTCATTAGTTCTTGCAAAAGCAACTTAGACATAGAGTTTATTCCTTCCTCTCTGCAACAGCTTTCGATGTAACTGAAGACTATTAGAAGAAAAAATGATCACAATTTTTTCTTTTCTTTTTAATGGACAGTTTTCATTTCATTAATTTTTCTCATGATATAAAGGTTGCACATTTTCATCAAACTCTGCTGAAGGAATGAATGTGAGATAAAAGCAGTTCTTTTGATGAACTAAAATATTTAAAAATAGCCAAAGCAATAACTAAAAACAACCAAGCAAACAAACCAAACCACCTTGACAGCAACTAAATGGTCTTTGCCATAGATGTGATGGAAATATGTTCCTGAAATAAAGTCTGGATGCAATTTCGTGTTTGAATCTTCACAACTTAAATTGTGACATTTTTTTCAGCTTCTGCTTTGACATCTATATAACAGGTAAACAACTTGTAAGAAAGAATTTAGAAGAATTCAGAAAGTTTTTTAAGTCAATGGTGGAAGTACCTTCACTTGCGTGTGCTCTGCAAGTCCAGGAAAGCAGATTTGAACCAGCTCCTTTTGTAAGAATTAGCATTTCCAAGGTGGAGTCATTGCTGGAGAACTTGAAAAAGTTCATCCAAATCCAGAAGTCCACATTAGATGACTGAGGTTTTAGAATCTGCTGGTGAGTTGTAATGGGGCTTCAAATCACTGCCAAAATTGGAATCAGAAATGTCCTCATCTGTGAGCTTGGGACAAAGACTGAGAGAAGTAATAAATCCCCTGTTAAAATAATAATAATAATAATAAAGTAGAAAATTCCTTGATAAGGCAGTGGTGGAAATTCCCTCAAGTCCTTAATTAAAAAATGTGGTTGAAGATGGAACAATAGCGCACAGAGAGGCACAGAACTATAAAATACAGATCTATTGCAGAAGGTTGTAAGGACAATGTTGAAGATCTGTGGGTGCTTGTGAAAGTCAGTATTTGATCTATATGTGCTGAATTTTGCTTCACTTCCTCAACCACTGTTGTACCTACTAGCATAAAGGTAAAGCACTTGAAAAAGAAATACATTCTTTATTATCTACATTTTCTGTATGAAATTATTCCTAGTGTCACTAAAATGGAAAAATAAAAATGGTAGATTGAAATGTATTTCTATATAGTTGTACTTACAGACTGCAGATATACAAATATACAAATTTTTCGCAACTATAGACAGTCCTATCCTAAGGATGGGATATATCTGGATATGCCTGGATTCATACCAGGATAATCCATTGGCTCAGCAAAATATGTAAGAGGTGATCTAAACATAATTTAATATATTTTCTTGTTCTGGTTGATAAGAGTAACAGATTGAAAACAAACTAAAATCTTTATTAACACAGTTTTCCCATTTGAACAGGAAAATGACTTGGTATAGATTTATAAAGATAATAGTATGGCTTAATCTAGTCTTTATAGAAGGAATTTCTAATTTATTGATGGGGCTATCAGCATGGAAGTAGAGCAAATTATTTTATAAGAATCTTGCATGGGATCTAAGAAAAACAAAAAAACTTTGAAAGTCCTCATAGTTAAAAACAATAGGATACACAAAAATACATGATGTTGAGTGCAGGAATAATTAGAGCATACTATATCATACTATCCAAATAAATTAACATAGAATCAGTAAATTAACAAATGTATTTCTAGATTCAGATATATTTTAGTGTGAAAAACATACTAGCTTTGTGTCCTGTTAGTACTCTACTAGCTTTTTTTTCAACCAAGGATGGTACAAAGAAATTTTTTTTCATCTGAAGCATCTGATGTCTGAAACATGAAACTGCTAAACTGTTTTTGATAACTTTTTAATGCCATATTGCTGTAAGAGCCATAATCCAGCATTTCTTGGCTACTTCCCAGGAAGCTGTGAAATAGCATCAGGGTTGCTTTAGAAAGGAAAGTAAACTACAGTCAAATGGTTTGAATCAGTCACTGGGTCATCATTTGCTCCAGCAGCAGTGACACTGAATAATTCCAACACCCTGCCTGCCTGAGGTACTTGATTTCCACAGCCCGAGGTGGCAGAGCCCTGTAGCTCTGCAGCCCCAGCCTGAGCAATGCCTGCAGAGGAAATGTGGGCTTAGACAGGGTCACTCAAAATGCAGGGGACATCACCTGTGGATCTCAGGATTCTGCAGCAGCCATCCCAGCTATTCTCCCTGATGTCTCAAAATTTCTGTTTGGGGATGCAAACAATTCTGGACTGGAAGAATTTGCTGGAATGAGGAGATTCAGATGCTTATGATCCTGGCCGAAATGATATCCCTGGGAGAATCCAGGTGCTGGACTTGTCCTGCAGTCATATGGACAAGTAGTTCTGTTGAGTGAAGAATTTAGCATCACAGATGTTAGAGTGACTCTATAACAATGGGAAGCTTTTGAAATGGGAAAATAATTCAAAATGAACTGACATCTGTTTGGACAGTATTTTGCTCTTGCCATAGGGATGTATATTTTTAGGAAGAAAAAGAAATTGTAGGGTTTTAAAATCAGAATATCACCAACCATCTCACTGTAAGAGACTACAACTTCAAACAGTTCTACTAAGAACTCTAGGAGACAGCAAGTAGTGTTAATGCTATGACTGATTCTATTCCAGAAAAGAAGTGAGAAGCAAACTGAAAGCCCTTTCTTGGCTCCAGAAACAAGCTTACTTTTTCTTTTGATTTTCCTAGCAATAAAATAAGCTTGGACTTAATGTTTATCATAATAACCACAAAGAAAAGGAAAAAAGTGCACATATAAACAAACAAAATAATAAAAAATCCCCCCAAAACAAAACAAACAAACAAAAAAACAAACAAACCAAACCCACAAAAATGCCATTAAGCTGGATTTCAGCAAGACTTGGAATTTCTGTATGAGTTCTGGAAATCTCTTGTATCCTGCCCTAGGCTCTGGCACTCTCCTGGAGCCTCAGTCTCCATTGATGGATGGGTGGTAAGCCAGATACAACTCCTATCACCACCCAGGCCAGAAATCTGCTTGCTGGATCATCCCAACCATGCAACTCTCATAAAACTTCAATTGTTCTCCCAGAGCTGATGTGGGACAAGCATCAGCAGGGATGAAAAAGCAACTGCCATCTAAGATGGGCATAACAACACTCCTCCTGGCTGGTAAGACCCAGGCTAATTTTTTACTTTCCATGCAGAACTGTGACTGCAAATCACAAAGGTCCCAGGCAAAATCTTTGGTGTGTTAATGAGCAGAACACAGACATAATAAATCCACCCAAAGAAAGTGGATTCTGTTAATTGCTTAAATTCACTGTTTGTGTGGCTACTAACTGGCTGATATAAGCAAAGTAGATATAAAACAGATTCGTTCTGCCCTAACACCAGTTTTTCCATTTTCTATTTTCATTTTACATATACCTTTATTTCCTTTCCTCTTTTCCCCATGACTGCTTTCTTTTTCCTGACAAAAAAACGTGATAGCAAGGGCTGTAAAAAATTGTGTCTTATGTATTATTGACCAGTTTTGAAGTAGTGTATTCTCCTGTACCAAACAAAAATTGTGCTCTGGGAGCTCTGTATTTTGACTTGATTTTGCATTCTGATCAGTTGCACAGTGTGTGTTACATGCCCAGGCTTAAATTCTCTGGTTACACACTCATAGATGCTGATTTGCAATGGTTTTGTGTCAACCCCTCCTGAACTCCATTAGAGAGCAGAGAAACTTGGTGATTACCAGGAAACAGCTGTGCCTGTTTCTGTATGTCTGGCAGACATAGTATGTGTTTCATTGATATATTGAAGTGCAAGAAATTTCATCAAAGGTTAAGTAACAAGTTCTTAGCCATAAGACTTCAGAAACTGACACAGTGGGTCATATTAAGAGATCATCTAAGTTTCTCATCTCTGGCAGATGTAAGAAAAGGGGAATAGAAGGAAGCTTTTTCCCTAGAAGATTTTTATCAGACACTTAGAAGTAAAAATTGGATTTTTTAAAATAACTCCTTCTGTTATTATTGATTTTTTAATATTTTTAAACATTTAACATTATATGACGTACAATTGAACCCAAAACACACCTAATCTTGTGAAGAGAAATGAAATTGTAGGCACATAGATTTTAAGTTTACTGTGAATGGATAATCATGAAAATTTTAGCTCTTATAGAGATTTGTTCCTAATTGAGTTGCAATTCAATATTTCTCAAATTATCTGAAAGAAAGTATCCCATTCAATTATTGCTCATAATTCAGAAACTGATAATGAAACTCCACTCTATTTCACACTATCTAGGTTCCTTGACAGGGTGAGTGCAATTGAGAATGTTTCTTAACATGGTACAGACAAGTGAAAATTCATGTTGAAAGAGCAAGGGAAGGTACCACCACCACAAAATGTGAAATTGTCTTTGAGAGAAGAGATTCTGAGAGGACTTTAGAAATCATTTGGAAATCCAGTCTATATGAACCTCCATAGTAATAATATGACTAAGAAAGTCACTGCCCTGAGAAATTATTCAAGGTTTTGAAAAATATCTGTGACACAGGAGATTTAAGCAGTTTAGTATATTTACTTTATAGACAGTAAGCTAATGAACCAAATTATAACTGCATATAATCACTAATCATCTAATCATAAGGGAAAGAGGTGCTGAAGACTGTAATCATGCAGACAAATACATAAAGAGATTAAAAAATGGAAATAATCTTTATACCAGAAGGAGAACAATTGGGACAAATTTTCCAGTGGATTATCCATCTCTTTAAGACTTCCTGCCTAAATCACATCTTCTAGAAAAAGATCAGTCTTTTAAAAAAAGCTTAAGGCTTCAGTTAGGAAAGGATTGGTGTGGTTTTTTACCCAGTATTATAAAAAAAATATTGGATTAAGTAATTGAAACGGTTCCTCTAAATTATATAAAAAATATTATCCTTATCTCTCCTTAAATTTACACTTCTAACTTTTACTTAACATCAGTGAAAACATTCATAACTATGACTTCATCTCCACTGCCATCCCCCTTTATGTATGACAATGGTTAAAATTCAAATCCTGTATTTCTCACTTCAGAATATTTTTTCCCTCTGAGGCAACAGTTGGCTAGATTTGATATTTCAAAATAATTTTACTGAGTTTGTTTTTCTTGTTTCCTAATTCTCAATTTCAAAGGTCTTTCATCTTGGTCATATTTCATCAGAAAAAAAAGTATATTTCAATTTAGAGAGAACAGACACCTCATATTTAAACTAAACCCACAGCTATCCCATCAGCAATCCCTGACAAAAACACTTCTGGGTTTCCACAGTTGTTTCACACCTTGACCATTTTTCCTTTGCCCCCATTCAGATTTATCCAAGAAGTCCAGGAACGCATCAAGGATCATTGCACACCAGCACTTAACTTTTCCACCCATGTGCCAGGCCAGCTCCAATATTTTTTAATTGAAACCAGAGCAGAATGTGTGAAACTTCTAGTGGAACTCCTCACACTGGGATTCAAACCACAGTTGAGTACCATATGCTCCAGAAGAATGCTTATTTTTCCTCCTACACTTTGAATTAAAAGCAAAACCACACAAATGAGGTAGTGGAGAAAAATCTAAAAAGCAATCCCAAAATTATATGCATAATAGCCCCAAAAGACACCCAAGAAAAGAATAATTTCCAAGAACTGATATTTAAATGAAAAGGTTCTCATCAAATTGAACAAGACTTAAGCCTCAACCAATTACATTTAAATATAATGAAAAATAAATACAGCTGAACTATTAAGATAACTGGAATAGCTAAAGGCCTGTCAGCACTTCCAGTACGAACCTGGTTTGTTCAGGGGATTATAAGTGCTGTGAAAATGTGTTCCAGACTGAAAGTTGGCAGACAAAGATTGTAGTTTTAGAGGCTGGGATTTTTAAAATTCTTTTTGTTAATTTCAAATAGGATAAAAAAAAAAAATTGGCCACTTTTAAGAAAAGATTGGGGGACTTTGTAATTTTCCAACACTATTTCTGACATTCTCATAATTCAAAAAAGGACTAATTTTAAAAATAAGATGATGTAAGTTATTATTAGTCCATGATGTGAACTAACTACATGCTTCTTTTGGGATTTGTACAGGGGTTTATTTTTAAAAGGCAAGTGGGTTCAAACACAGGTCACTAGACTAATATACTTTGTTTGACTCCTAGGTGGGATTTTTCAAGCGCCCTCAGCAGTGGCCTAGCCCAGCTCCCAAAGGCTGACATCAATGGTGTCAAAAGCTGAGAACTTCATGCACCTCCACTCATCAGCTGGAATAATGACAATAAATTTAGATACCCACTTATTCTTTTATTATTCACCTCTCATGCCTTCTCTTTTTGATGGATTTTTTTTCATCAAAAATTCCCGTAATGGGATAGCACAGATTTACTGATATAATTTCTTCCCTACCACCTTCTCTCACTCACAAAAGTGGGAAAGCAGCTGAGTATCAAAGTCCCTTTGCTCCCAGCAGTGCCTCCCTGGTTGGTCTCTGCAAGGAGCAGGGGACTGTCTGGGGTGAGCACACACTCATGGCCTTGACCAGGGAGCTCTGGTGATCCCTTTGCCCTGGGTACACTCCATGCAGCAACATCAGACACAATGCAGACCTAAAACTGGGAGAGAGATTAGATGGGAATGCAATGTACTTGTGGGAGTTCTCTAGGAGCATGGCTAGGCAGAGAGAAGTGAAGATATTCCCTGTGTGTGTGGATAAGCACCACTGCAAAGGTATTGGTGATATCAAGGAACTTTAAATTCCACCTTTTTTCTTCTTTCTGTCCACAGGAGAGAGTGGATGTGATGCCCAGAAGGAATGAGACTCTACCCCATAATCACAAATATGAGCCAGGGCCTTCAAAGGGATGCAGATCTCTGTTCTGATTAAGAAACCTCAAGCTCCATAGGATACTTCCAGGACTTTCCCAAGCTCAGCTATACCAACAGATCTGTTCTGCTTTTGTTGGTGTTGAGAAGATGCTACTTTTTACAAAAGTGCCCCAGAAAAGATTCTGTTTCTCTGCTCCCAAAAGAACAGCAAGACAATTGTTTCAGACACAGTGCCCTGGTGAAGTAAATCAGCATTTACATTTGGGTTTAAAAGGAGCTGGTCAAGGATTTAATCTACCAGCTTTAGAAGGGTAACCAAACTAGAAAGTTGTTGATTAGTCCAGAATATAGCTTTTTCTCTCATCTTTGGTGTGTTTCTTTTGGTATGTTGAATGATTTCTCTGTCATGTCTCTGAGGAATCACAAGAAATTTTGCTTCTTGATTACATAATCAAGAGAAAGCTAAAATCTGAAAATGCATTTTAAAAGAGAACTGAATAATTACTTTCTGACAAGCAGCAGTTAATATTAATGAGACATGAAATAATATCTGTATTTCTCTATTTATTTACATAATGAAGTATGCTAATAAAAATTACTTGTTTTGAGTATTTTTTTTCAACTTTCTCCTTTATAAGGAAGTTTTCATTTCATTTAGTGTTAAGGTGTTTTAAAATTCAGGCTTTAAAAAACACACAGACCATTCACAGTGTTTTTATTTTATATCACTAATAATATCTAATCTTTCTCATACTCACAAATTATGTGGGTTTCCAGGATCAGACTTGGCAGGGAGGTTGTCCTCATTAAAGAGAATTAAGAAAGAGTGGCAGTGGGTCAGTGTGACTGATCTTACTGGGGTGAAAAGAAAAGAAACAGAAAATACAAGCTAAAGCGTATCACAATAAAGTCTTTTCAGGCAATTGATATTTTAGTATTTCTCCATTACTGAAGAATGCACTACCTATATTAGGATTACTTGTGAAATTCTTAGTCGCTGAGTACTATATAGCATGATATAATTTATTTTTTCCCTGCTGGGGATGAAGGGAATCTTGGGTCAGATTAACCTGGTATGACCCAGTGCCTGACTGAAATACCACCACAGGTTTCACTTCAAACTCCTCCTGCACAAGCCTTTAAAGGAGCATAAGTTCAGAGGAGAGAGATTTGCTTTGTCATGCAGAGTGTGCTTCAGAGGTGAGGACTTGCCATGTTTTAGCACAACATAAGGGAAAGCACTTCTGTACTCAGCCTGAGATCCACCTTCCCAAAACTCCCCAAAACTTGCATGGATGTCACATTCCCATTCTACACTCACACTCCTGCCTCCAGTCTGGCCTGGTGGCCATGCTTCCAAAAGCTTTGCAGACAGAGTCTGCACCTGAGTCTTCTAAGGGTTGGAAAAGGCAAAAAAATAGATGAACAAAATTATCATCATCCAAAAAATCCATGCAAGAACCTCAGATGTTGTCAAGATCACAGTATTTATCAGTTATAAATACTCTGTGGAAGATATGTCAGTGTAGGAGAGAGATTATCTGAACCTGAACTCCTGTAAGCTGTAAATGATCACAGAACCATAGAACCATGAGGGCTGCAAAGACCTTCAAAATCATCAAGTTCAGCCTTTGACCAAATATTACCAAGGCCCCTAAATCATATCACAAAGTGCCATATCCTGTCGTTATTGAAAACACCCATGAATAGTGATTCCAGTGCTTTCCTGGGAAGCCTGTTCCAGTGCACAACCACTCCTTCGGCTATGAAAGTTTTCCTAAAATCCAATCTGAACATCCTCTGACACAACTTCAGGCCATTTCCCCTTGTTCCATTGTTAATTGCCTTGGATTGCAACTGTACACTCAAAAAGAAATGCAATCGTGTCCCTCATCATGAAATCAGGGCTGTTACAATGAAAAATATTAAATTATCGTGCAATGGGGTCATCAAACCAATTGTCAAAAATAACACAAAATATTATTTTGACTCCCTTCAATAAGATATTTAATATTTTTTTCATCATGTGTTATTAAAAGGTGACAATAGTATTGAAAAAAAATATTTCAGTCACCTCTCTGCCAAACACTGGTGTTGGGGACAGGAAGAGCTGTGGCTCCCCTCCTGCTGGGTAGGCATCAGTAAACAAGGTACACTGTTTTCAATCGCAGGGGATTTATGATTTGTGAGGGACCAGGCATCCGTGAGAGAGAAGAGCAGGCAGACCGTCTTTTCCTTCCCCACAATACAGAGGACGGGGAAAGGTTTTGGTCACAAAATTTCAGGTGTAATCAGAGAAGCTCTGTTCACACAGCAAAATCTCATCATGTCAGGGAACCCTCATCCTCTGAGGGAACCACAGGATTCTTAAAAGTAGTGTGGAGGAACGGGGGACAAGTGCCACAAGGGGACGAAAAGTTAAATTAAATCTGTGTCTTCTGCCTGTCAAAATTCGTTCCCAAGGCTGGTTCCAGAGAAGGCAACTTTACTGCTGATGAATGCTCAAGCATCACTCAGGGAATCAAACATCATTCGAAGTCTGAAGTCTCATTCACACTTCTATTTCCATTTCAGTAGGTCCTCTTAGCTGAACTCCAAAGGCCTGATGATGACCTGGGCTAAGGGAATGAAGTTCTGAGGGAACAGCAGCTCACAATCTCCTTTTCAAATGTCAAAATATATCCATACCCTCCTCACCCTCAAACCTGTTTCTCGTGTGCCTTCTAACTCCATACTCCACTATCTTTTAAGGAAAATGAGATTAATTCAAATCCTTTCTCAATGTGGTTATAAAATGAGAATTTCTTTAAAGAACTCACTCAGAGTAGTTCCTTCTAAGGGTTTACTTATGCTGTATTAAAGAAACCTGAGGAATTTTCAATATCAGAACCACCCACCCTGGCCTGCATCACTTCAAAAACCAAATGTTCAACTCTTTTCAGCTCTGTTGTTAGATTCCTTTGTTATGTGATACACTCCCCCGCTGCACGCTCTGTGACACTGGGAGTCATAAACCCTCCATTTTGGAAATGAACTCTGGTATGTACATAACCCACATACCAGGGAGCAGGGCTTGGTGGCACTCACAGCACTGCCCAGGTTATGAGGTGTTAGTGAAAGTTTTGGTCTCTTCAGCCTCTTTTATTGGTTCTGCAGTGGATTCCTTACTTACAGATGTTTTCAAAACCAGCAGTTCCAAGGAAAAGTCTACTTATTGCCAAAAGTTTACAGCTGAATTTCTTGGCATTTGCAAGCAATGATTTCATCAGAACATGAAATAAGTCAGGGCTGCTGCTGAGAGACACCATTTTATAATCCAGCATTGTAAATTTAAGACTTTTATTTGCTGCAGAGTTTGGTTTCCATTTGTTCAACCCTCTGATAGGTGTATTGCTTGGGAACAGATATAGAAGTTTTACAGGCCCTTTGTGCAATTTAAAACCCCTGTATAGAATACCATAGTGCACTGCCCATTCACATCATTAAAGACTTTTACAAGAGTATCATGTTCACACTTACATGTACTTTACTCTAGCGACCCTCCCCATGCCATGTTTGAATTATTATAAATGGGGCCATGCAGAAAGTTGCCTCAATAGCTGAAGTAGGGAGGCTTTGTTTAGAATTCAAATAACAGTTAAATGGTGTCTGTTTGTTCCTGATCAACACTCTGCATTCAGAAAAAACTCGTTGCACTTTCTTAAAAGGCAGCAAATGTGGACAAATATTAGCTTTTGGAACTAAAGGGGAAGTTATTCATTCACTCAGCAGTGCTTTGCAAACTATCAATCTTCCAGGTATTTCTATTAGCTTTAATCATTGAGGTTGTTTGTTTGGAGCAATTTCTAAGAGAATAAAGGTACCTTTGGCTCTTATCTCCTGTCATCAAAGCATCCATTAGGAAATCCAAGCCCTGTAGGCAAGCTCAAGGGATTACTCAAAGAGGTTTTCTTGAAACAATCAAGAATTCGGTGCCCTCTCTTCAGTGCACAGGAGTTTAGTTGGAAACCATAATCTGAAAGAGAGGTTTATCTGAGGCTTAATACAATTTGAACAGGATTTTTTTCAAGGCAAACCTACAGATAAAAGCACCTTAAGTATGTTGAAACAAAGATGAGCTTGCATTCCTTGTGGTGCTGTTTCTAAGTCCAATAATCTGTCAACAAAGTAGGGAGGGGGGAAAGCTCTAAAAGTCTTACAATTATCACAATAGTCAGTAGATTGGACCACTGAGAAGCTAATTAATAGCTTTTTAATAAAGGAATGCTGATTAAGTGTGAAGCAGACAAAAGCTGGTTGTGTTGGAGGTTGGAAGACTTGCCAAGAGAAAGCTTGAGGTTGGGGAAAATGTAAAGTTTTGAAACTTGTTAAGTTGGAAAAAATATCATTGAGATATAAGATGAGCTTGAACTGAAAAAAAAAATAAATCTGGAGTGCATATAAACCTGAATTTCCACAGTGTTTGGAATGGAGCATCTCTGTTCTTCAGGTGCAAGGATTTAGTCCAGCTCACTGCTAATGGAAAGAGAGCAGTGACACGGACAAAACACTAATGCATCTTTACATTTAGGATCCCTTAACTTTGGAGACAGTCCAGGGTAGTACAGGTAGGATTTGGATGAAGTGGATTTAACTGCTGTTCTTTCAATGAGTGCCTTTCCCTCTTTGGTTTTCCTTACCTGGGAAAGGAAATGATGAATGGTTTGAGATAACTGACAAAAAAATAAACATGAAATTTAGATACTGTTACACTGCTGTTTCTCCTTTTCCCAAGAGTCTCAACTCTGAGTTGGAGCTTTGGTTCTGTAGGAACAGAGCACAAAGTCTGTCTCTGCCTTGAGGAGCTTACTGCAATTATTGGGCCCAACTGAGCCACAAATGAGCTAATAGGAAATTTTTAAGGAAAAGCTTTGTATTTCAGCTTCTTAAGGTAACAGATACAGTTATGTTTTTCTTTAGATTGGAAGCTTTTCAGAACACACAACCAGGGAATGAGGGTATCCATCTATAAGGGGAATGATGTGAATAATATGCATTTGAAATTTCAAAGGTTTTTTTTGACACAAGTCTCTTAAAAAACCCCTTAATGATATTTAGAACACTCATTTGCCATGAGAATAGTTCTTCTCAGGACTGAAAGTGAATTAAAGAATAGGATGCAAGACATAAAACTTAATGTTCAGTTTTTAAGATAGAGAAGAATTGGCAGTATTGTGTAAAAATTATTGTGTAAAAATGTTTCATTTATGCACATCACTGCATAAATAGGAATTACTCATGTACAAAGTTAGAAAGAAAGTGATTTTCTCACGGAAGAAAACAATCATAATATTAACTTTAACATAAGCCTGATAATTTGTCCAGTTGGTATGAAAAATCTAGACTCCATAAAAATACTTCACAGTGCACCAAAAGCCTTTCTTCATCCTAAGAAATTTACATGTCTGTAGAATTGTAAAATGTAATTTGCCTTCATTGACTCAAAGTCCATCTGTTGTCAGGGATATTTTTACATGATCCTGTAACAAAAGTCTATCATAGGCTATACAGTCCATATACAGAGCTGAATAAAAATGATATACAGAGATAAGTTCTTAACTTTTTTTCAGGCTGATCATGCTGTTTCTGTCTAGGCTTCTCCCCAATTTTCACCTGATTCACAATTTCTCTATCTGACATGATACTTCAGTCTGCATTGAATCTCTCCAAAAGCCTTGCAGAAGGTAATGTAGCCCAAGCCTGGTGGCCATCAGCAATTTTTTCCTGCTTCTTTCATTGCTCATATGCAAAAATGCAAAATTATTCAAGAGAAAACTCCTCTTTAACATTTACCAGGAAAAGTTCTGATCCTGCAGATATGCGCAGTCAGGAAGGTAAGCCTTTCATATGCAGCAGCATACAACGGTCCTCGGAAAGGTAAGAATTCTGAGATTGACATCAAAGGCAGAGAACTAACAAGGGACTTTTAAAGTATTTCCTGTTCTGAGACTAAACTAAATCCTCCCACCAGGACTGACTCTGTGCAGAGGCAAAGCAGGCAGTCATTGAAGGAAGTGGGTTATTGACAGTGCCAAAGCAGCCACAGTCCCATTTCCAGGTTTTCCTGTGCCAGAAAAGGCAAACTTAGCTGCTACTGTCCCAAAGAGAGAAGTCAGAGCAGCATCTCCTGCTGTGAGGGCAGCAGACCCTCCCAGTAGAAAGAGTTTAGATCTCTTTATCCCCTTTAGGCACAGTAAGCTCCTTCAGCTCATACATTAATGAAAAATCATGGGTCTTGTCCTGTGACATCTTCAGTACTCTGAGAACTTAGTCAAAGGCAGGGCCACTCTACTTTTTCTTGCTCATCTAGTTTATCTTTTATTCCTTTAAATTTTTTCACTTGTATTTCTATTATTTATTATTTTGGATTTATTTCACTATCTCTTGCCCTAGTTACTATTAAACTGATGTATTTTAGATGATAACATCTTTGTCTGCTTCACAAATTCTTACAATACCTTTCAAGTGAATGCAGCTGCCATGAAGAAACATTGTGACTAAAGTTAGTGTCTTGGAAATTAATAGATGCTTTTGGTTGTGCTCATTAATGTTGTTTCAGTTACTTCAGTTAAAGACATCAAACATCTTGCATTTGTACATGGATGTGATTAACCTGAGATGCAAATCACAAGGAAAATCTGAGGCCTGAAAATTAGCTACAAATCTTCAAAAAATTGGCCTTTGTTACCAAATATTTGTGACAAAACTCTGCCAACTCTTATTGAGCTATCAGAAAATTTTCGATTTTGCATCTGGATGACTTTTTAACTTTTGACTAAAACTTTAAAGAAACAGATACAGTTTGTCCTTTCTTCACATCTGATTCAATTTCTTAACATATTTGATGGGGTTTTGCTTGTGAGACAGTTCTTGCTAGTGTAGGTATGGAATGATGTCACCTTAACCTTAGACACAGAAAGAATAAAAGAACTTCCAGAATAATATATCTTCCTGTGCCTATATAAACTTTGTATAATATACGTTAGAAGCACCTCTCCCCATTGATTTTAGTGGAAGTGAAAAATGAGTCATATCCTAACTTTGTTTTTCAAAGGGCAGGTTTTCCAGATCTTGCCCTTTTAACTTGCTACAGATACTTGAAAGATATAAAACCTAGATAAGGCAATTCAGAACCCCTAACCTAGCTTTCTCTTCTGAATAATACTCTGACAGTGTGAGTCTGGTTCTTAGAGACACTAATTTCTGTACTTAAGCATTTCAAAAACAATGTTTAATGTAGGAGCTGTGACTCTCAGTTCTCTGTGTGCCCAGCTCAGTTGTGCATACCTGGGAATCTCAGCCCCATTTTGGATTCCTAGTGTGTTCCATCTGGTTTCCAAGTGCTCTCCCAAATATGAGGAGTTCTCACAGGTCCTGTGTGGGACTGGCTGCCTGCACCTTGGGGCCTCTTGAACACTAGAGCATCTCAGAGCAATGTGTACCCATCAATAAAGAAACTGATTGAACTTTTTTTCTCTGGCAGTCAGATTCTCTTAATTGCATTTCAACCAAACATCCTGGCATGGAACTGAAAATCTTTTGCAGTGGAAGACATTTCAGTTGTCAAGAGCAAGCATATTCTAGTAAAGAAAAATGTGTTTCTGTTTTGTTTTGGTTTTCTTTTCTTTTTTAAAAACACTTGGCCATTGCTACAGATACAATTTCAAACAATTAAATATTACAATAATGAAAAGTTTATTTTTTAGTATTTTAAAAATCCCTAATATTTGGATTATGGCCATCATTATTTTTTCTTTCTCTCAATCAGCTTTTTCATCTGTGTGTTGTTCGACTGAAATTTGCTTTGGTCTCTAAGTAAGAAAGAACACTGGGGCCTCCTACAGTTTACTTTTTGATTGTAGCTGGTGTTCAAGTATCACACAAAAGCTACAGCTGTAACAAAGGGGCACATCAGCACAGCTACTTTACTAATATCCATAAACAAAGAATACTGTGTTTGCAAAGCTCATACTTATCTGTCCAAATTTTGATATATACGATCTTTAATTTCTGCTTGTGACTTCATCAGTGGGGAAAAATAGGGCACTTTTTGGATGCAATTTGTCTTAGTCTAACTGAGATGTCTAAAATTGCCCAGATGAATGTCACCCAAAGTCTCTACATTTTTCCATTCACTATAAAGGAAGCCTAGACAGCTTGTTCAAATGTAAATGTCTATACTGCAGATGTCTGAAGTTAAGTGAAAGGAATCCAGGGAGGTTAGCATCCAAAACCAAGAATGCAGATATCATATTGAGAAGATCTGAACCATACAGATAGTAAAGAACCTGTCTAGCGTCAGAGATGACACCTGAGTAGCCATGCCAAGAATGGAATACCTATTTTTTGAATTCCATAATTCTTATATTTTAACCAGAAATCATCTTTTCTATGAAATGAGTAGGAATATAATATTTTCACATCTTAAAGTAATGTTTGCAGCTATTACTGAAAGATTTTGGCTAACCTCCCAGCCATACCTTCCATTCCCACCTACACACAGTATCCCAACACAAGCATTCAAAGGAATATTTAGTTTTTTACTCATTTAAGGAAACTAGTAAAGAAACAAACAATGCATTCTACCCAGGAAAAACAGCATGGTATAGAATCCAAGAGCTATACTTTCTTAGGAAAAAAAAATTAATTTTGTAGGAGAAAATAAAAGAGTGCAGTGTGAGAGAGAATTGCACCCCTTCCTCTTCACATTTTTTGTTAACTGAAGCCATAATCCCAGGAAAAATATCTGAACAGATGTTTTCCCTTGAAAACATTCCAGAAAATGAAAGCACACATGGCATACTGATCTGCTACTTCCTTCAACACATTCTTGTTCAGAGATAACAAATGTACCATGTGATGTTGCCATAGTAGCCTCTTGTATTTCGCCACTGAGTGAAGCAGAGGACAAAGTGAATATATCTCCCCATTCTCTGGGCACTGGGCTGGCTACAGGAGCAGATTGTGCTTCTAGCATTTGATGTCACTTTTTGTCTCTGACATTGCTCTGTCTGTTGTGTTTTAGAGCACGTGTTGAAGCACAGTGTGCAGCAAGCAGATTCATAGATCAGGTATCTCCTGTGTCTAGATTCTCTGGTCCATTAACTTTCTATAGCCTCCCTGTCATACTCTATCTGCATGTTTTTCAAACAGATTATAAACTCCATTTCAATGAGTTTTCCATTAATTTATGCAACGAAGCTGGCCAATGTTGTGGCTTTTTATGAAAGAATGCCAGAAAGTAGAGAACAAATATCAAACAGAACCCCCCCCCATAACCAAACAACACTATTAATGTTACAAAAGTAATGATCTGAGGCAACTGTCATTGGCAAAAAGGCCTATCTTATCTACTTGACAAACTAGATAATAGAAATGTTTGTAGAATATAGTGGAGAAACTTGAAATACTGAAAAAAAACCTGACAGCCATTATTATAGGACAAGAAATACATTGTTAGAAAGGAAACATGACTGAAACAGAGGTATTTAAGGGTATATGTTTCTCAGAAAAGCTATAACTGAAGCAAAACGTGGTAGATCAACATATTCTCATTCTTACATTGACTTTAAAGTAGGCTAATGACATATGAATATAACCACACACACTGAGAAGAGAGCAAAGTCTGTCTGTGTCAGCATCATTCCAGGAGAGTGCTGTAGCACAAGTTCTGTGCCTCTAAACCTAATAACGAACTTGAATAATGTATAAAGAGATTAAATTATATTTGGAATTGTAGCCTGAATGACTTTTCTTTTCAAGTACAGCCAGAAAGACAAATGGTGCTAAAAATAGAGGGCCCCAAGCATTTCTGAGTAATTTTCATTACAGAAAATAAAAATCAAATAAATACAAAGATGACAGTAGGATTATTTTAACTTTACCTTTTCTAAGCTCATGATCTTTGGAGACATTCACAGAAAGTTGTTAGTTATTAGTCAACCCTGGTCTGATTCACTTAAATTAAATTAAGAGATACTCATGGGTATGGTTATAACTAGGGCTCTCAATTTCAAGAGGACAAATTAAGTTATCTAGTTAATAAAGGTGGATGCATTGATGAGCATATAAACTTCATTGTAGTGTAAGCTTGGGAATTCTCTCTATTAAAGGTGATGCCGGAATGATTTTTGTCTTTTCTTTTATATACCTTTTACACAGTTCTCTGTATCCACAAGTATTAGCAGTATGCATACTTGCAACCTTTTACTTAGTTTAGTGCTTAGTGTTTAGTAAGTGTTCTGCAGGCCTGAGACTAAACACCCCAGAACTGCAGAGCCAGGGAGACCAAACATTCCCACTGTCTCAGGAACCCAAGGTCTCCTGGCAGGAGGATTCTGTAAACTAGGGGTTAGCCCACCCCAACCTCATTATTGGGCCCCCTTGTTAGATATGCTGATGTGTAAAGTCTATAACTGGTGTGTGTGATTGGCGGGGGAGGGCTTTTTGCCACACTTCACCTGGTTGAAGTGGATGACCTGAACAGGATCCTGATTAAAATACTGAGGTAAAGACCCCAACCCCTCTAACCGTGTCTAACTTCATTTTCCTAACACCAGGAAAAAGGCATCAAAGGTATGAAATCGAAGAACTCCTACCCCTGTATAGAAGACTAACTTTTCCAAATCACGGAAAATACTTAAGAATAAGCAGAGATTGTACAAATGCAAAATCAAAACCAAACCAAAACAAAATAAGGACTGTTCTGTAAAGAAAAGACTATTTTAAAGACATGGCAGGAAAGAACATAACAACTGTCAGGAACTAATCCCAATTAAAAACTGCACCTGAAAAAAAGAGAAAATAAATAAGAGAAGGCAGTTAAAAATTATTTCTTATGCAGTGAATATTGAGAGATGCAGTAAGACTTCAATGTTTGATTGAAAAAGTAAATTAATGTAACCACAATTTTTAACATTCATAGTTCTGCTGAATATGGAATCAGAGGACCAAGGGTTTAAAGTGAATGGAAGTATAAAAATTAACATATAAATAGAAATTTTAATATTAAAAGAAAAAAATCAAGCATCCTAGTAAATCAATATGTGAAAATTTTCCAGAATTTGTAACAAATTCATCCGATCTCATAGCAAATACTTTTAATAATTTTTTTAAGTTTTTGAGATTAGCACTGAATAACTGGAGAAAAGCACTAAATATTTGAATAAAGGAAAATTGTGTACCAAACTATAAGATCAAACCTGAAGATGTTTTGGACAGATTTTTTAGCCACAGATAAATGGAAAAATCATAACAGCTGTAACATGGATTTGCTAAGGTTTGCTGATGACATGTTTTTCTGATGATTTTCTCAGATGAAACAGGGGATTTTAAAATGTATATTTCTACACCTGTAAGCAATTTTTTTAAAGGACATTATTGTTCAAAAGAAGGAGATATCCATGAGTGGTGCCAAAGGAAGCAGCACTAAAGGATTCAGTGCCCATGAAGTAGGTGATTTAATGTTTAGTATCAGAGGGGGTGAATAGCAAGTGGGTGTCAAGTCCCACAGTAATAAACTAAATTCAATAGTCCAGGCTGCAACGTTTCCTAGGGACTTCTAAAAGAAGCATCACAGTTATAAAGTAGGTATTCATCAACTAGACACGACAGAGGAAAAAGATAGTGACTGGTTTATTAACAAAATGAATACATCATCAACAAGTTGTTCCTGTGAAAATGGTAAATCAAATCCCAAGTTAAATCTGCTGAGATAGGTAAGTACTTGTGCTGTTAAAATGATACAGTGAATTCTTCCCCATTTGGTGATGTTTACTATGTTATTCTGAAAAAATGGAGACTGAAAGGCTGCAAGATCATAACAAAGTTTTTCATTTATATATCAATCAATTCCATATCAGCTTGGGAAGAACAATGTGACCTGAGGAAAAACTAGATATAAATTATTAAAAATTAATTCAACTAGACATAAGTGAGATTCTAGATCAATTTTCCAACAGCAGTAACAGGAACAAAAACCTGAACCTGAACTACTGAATTGACTTAGGGAAAAAGTTGTTCCTAAAATACCTGCCTGCAGAAGCATGAAAATACAAAAAAATGGTCCCAGAAGTCCCCTCACATGTATCCCTGTGTCTAACTTTGTAACAAACCTTTTTTTTATTTTTAATTTTAAAATGCTCACATTTTCTCAGAAATATATCTGTCTCACCGGGAAGATTTTTTAGAAGTTACAGCATCAATCCAAAAGCCATAAGAAGGCAGACCTGAAGCAAACTCTCATAATTCTGAGGGAAATGCAAAATTTTAGGGAATATACAATTATAAAAAATGTAAAAATATGATATATTTTACAAAACATTTTTTCTGACTAGTAATAGTAATTGTGATTTTGTAATCAGCAATGTATCTTAATATTATTGAAATGGAATCTATATTTATAAATGGTTTTAATGTCTTTAACATCTTTAATTTATCAACTTAAGTACATGGGGGGAAAGCCATGATTCCATTATTTCAAGAAGTGCTTTGCTCTACTTTAATGAAATAAGCCAAACTAAAAATTACATGGGCAAAACAATAATAAAATCACATTTCCATACAGAAACAAGTCTAGGCAAAACAAAGCATATTACACTGAGCTTTCACAAACATAATAGCCAGAAGAGATATGTGCTCCTTCTCCCAAAGAACTGGGTTCCCCACTGGAATATGTAATATTCATTGAATAGGAGCAAGCTCTGTCAGGTCCATCTAAAGCATAACTGAGGGGAGGAGGTGGAATGGGGAGAAAATATTTTGCCTCAATGCAGGTGCAGCTGCATCAGTGTTTTAACTTAGAGCAGGAACACGCTTTTCAGTGCTCTCCTCCTCCTCCTCCCCACTCCTGTGCTTTGGTTTGCATTCCCAAGGGGTCTCAGGGAGTGTAAACTGCTCCTTTGGATGAACCTAAAATGGAAAATGCACTGCAGGAGATCATAGAATGCACTTTAGCAGCTGACAACTGTTTAATCTGCATGGTCAGACTAGCCCAAAGTAAAAGCCCCAAAATACTTTCAACGCAGGTATCAGGTCCTTGGTTCTGTTTGGCTCCACAGACACATCTGTTAGGTTCGGTCACACTTGCTCAGTGTAGGCATATTCTGTGCCCCTAGGAAAACCTCTTTTTTTTTCTTTTACTCACGGGGAAATATTATCACCCGTGAGCATAACAATTGTGCTCAGAAAGAAGCTACAATCCACATGCAAATGTTTTCAATATGGGGATCACACAAAAAGATGAAAACCTGTGGGCAAGGTTAGAAGGAAAGATGCAAGAAGATGGGACACAGTTCAGAGATCAGGAAATGACTGGGTGAAATTAAAAAAAAAAAGTAAGGAGCACTAATTAAACAGGTAGGAAGTACAACAAGTTAAAGGATTGCAAGTGGAAATATTAACCATATATTCTCCTCTTCCTTGTAATTAAAAGGATGAGGAACATGTTGCAACTTGTTCTGTTTCTTGTTCTTCCATGAAAAGACTTTTTTTTTTTTTTCCCCAAGTGAGGCAGCTACCAGGAAAGACTACATGTCCTCATTCTCCCTTGCATAAAGTGGGATCTGAAAAGCCTGGACTGAATCTAGTGATAGCTAATTCTTCTTCCAGTCTCCCCACATGAGCACATAGCCTTGTTCCTCTAGAGAAACATTTCCTCATGTTCCTGTTCACAGGGCACTTCTTTGGGGAAAGATTTTCCTTTCTTTATATGCAAGTTCAGACAAGAGGATCAGAGAATTACCCACCTGCAGGTGACCTGTGAGGAGTCAGCTGCTACAAGAGATAACTGTGGACAGCATCAAAGAGGCTCAGACATGAAGGAGCAAGAACATGTATGCAATTAGCTTCTAAAATGGCAATTTAGACACTTAGTAAGAGAAGAATTAAATGGAAATCAAGTGGAAAACAGTAATAGAAAGACATGGACCTGTATGCTTTCGGGGATGGTGGAAGAAAGAAGGACAGAAAGATATAAGCTCTTTTTCACATTCTTGACCTCCAGATAATGCCAAAAATAACAGTCCAAATGTTAATAATTCCTCCCAGCATGTACTTGAGCAATTATGTATAAGAAGTTATGGCCCTTATCCTTGTTCCATTCCAATGAGAGGAATAATGCCCTCAATTTGTATCAGATGAAACTACTGGTTCCAATTATAGGCCAATGAGATAACTATGAACAATTACTTTTATATTTCCATTCTCTTTTTATAATAAATTCAAAGAAATTCTATGACATAAAGCAGCTAACAGGGAGCTAATGACAGTTGGTAATTACTTGTGACCTTTTAGAACATCCAGTTTAGTGAAACCTCAGCTTCTAAATCCAGGAGACAGATAGTTAAGATACTTCACCCTCTTGAAGTGAAGTATAATGCCTCAGTACAGCCATAATATATATATTTCACTCTGTCTTTTATCTCCTGGGAGATGTGGAGATGTGTTCAGCTTCCCTCCAGTCAAAAGCTTTGCTTATTTCACAAAAGTTCAGTGTGCTCAAGAACTTCAAGAAGGGCCTTTATTAGGTATGCAATTAACTTCACAAACTAGTCCTTAAACACATACACATAAACATCTCCAATTTAGCTGCTGGCAGCTGCCACAGCAAGAGTTCCCCAGCAATCTGCCAGAGAACCTACACAGTGGCTCAGTGATGTTCTCCAAAGCATTCAGGATACTCGTGCCTCTCCTAACCATGTGGTACCTGCAGGTCACCCAGATTAAAGAGATCACCTCATTTCACCTTCTTCCCTCCATGGCTCATCTCAGCTGGCTCACACCTGAGCACAGCTCACCTTTCTGTGCACAGAAGCCTTGCAGTGGGTGCAGCCAGTGCCACTTGACAAGTCCCAGCAGCTCTTGACATCTGAAAGAAGGCAAAGAATTAACAGAAGTCTTATGGATGCTATGAAGAAAGAGGACTAAAAGCTTTCCAGTAAGTGACATGCAAGCAACTCAGGCAACAATGAGTTTCTAAAGTTGTTCGCATCTCATATTTTGTTAGAAGTATGAGTTTTACTAACAAGTAATTCTGGAATAACAACCTGTACTCTAACTTGTTTTTTAAATTGAGTTAGAATAAAGAAAAAAAATCCATAATTTGCTTTTCAGTTGATCTTATAGGCTGTTGAGAATTGCAAGTTACAGTGCACCTCATAGGTTTTTAAAGTGAAGTTAAATATTATTTTAAGCGACCACATGAAAATATACTGAGGTGTTGGCTGACAAGTTTAATAGATCCTCCTGTCTTTCCCATGTCCTTTATATTTTGTTCTTTTCTGTTTCTGAGAAAGGAAAAAATATATCTATTAGATATGTAATATTCTTGGTGAAATTAAAAGGGAGCCAGCTCAGTGTCAATATTGTTATTCTGTAGAATAACTGCATACACATAAATGTTAAACAATTCAATAATGTGCCAGGCAGTGTTTATAAATGTGCACCAAAATAAAAATCCAGATGAGAGCTGTTACATTACAAGATGATTATGCTTTTTTTACATACTTTATAATTAAAAAGACCCTTTTTCTTTCAGTTTAATAGCCAGGAATAGTATCTCATTAGCTGTGCTTTCAATTTAACCCTTGTAACTTGGAAAATATTGTCTCATAATTAGCTCGGGGTATTTAAACCCTCCCAGCAAAACAGTGAATGCATATGTGTGTCTAGATGTGAAATTAAATGAAAGTAACGCACAATGTGAACATTTTATTGTATCGGGTTGGGGTTTTTTCTGGCTTTTTTTTTCTTTTTCCCTTAATCAACTAGGGTTATTATGAGAAAAATAAATAACTTTTATAACTTCCCTGCCTGTAACACCTATTATTTCATGCACTCTTTCTTGAGATAGGTTATCCATCTAATTTCTAAGGAGTATTGAGGGCAGTCAGTTGAACTCCAGGACTAAAGGTTGTCCTTTTTTCTCCCTGCAGTGCTACTATGTAGCCCAGGAAAGTGCTTTTTGAAAATGTGCCAAGGACTGCATTGATGACATTAACTGGAAAAAGTTTAATTCTTCTCTCAATCTGAACCCTTTAACTCTTGTTGAAAGTTAGTCAGAGGTAAATGCTCACACATAAAGGATAGTAAAACAAATATCTTAGCTCACCTAAGATAATGCTTAAGAGCTACATGCTGCCCATATTAATAGCCCATGTGAACCAAACAAGGCTTCAATTCGCAAGTGAGGCTAAAGGTTGTGGATAGGACATTCCTGAAAAAGAATGAAGCTGTGGGCTTTCAGCTCTGCTCAGATCTTGTTCTCTGTTTGCAGGCTTGTTGAAGCAGCTCTCACCGTGAAGATTTCAGCCTTAACTTCAGAGTGGCTCATATGCAGGAGAAAGAGCAAACAGAGCCCATACCCATCACCTGCTGTGCAGGGGAGCAGGAGTGCAACTTGCAATGCTTCAGGCTGAGGAGGGAAATGTTTAAGCCAGTAGATTAGTTTGGAAAGAGTAGGATGAACTGATTGCAGGTTTTGAAAGAAAGTGAGCCAGTAATTTCTTTGGAAATGTATGAAGCTGTTACCTGGAATCTGGAAATAGCTTTTGGCACTGAATCCTTGTTTAACATAAATACCTACCACAGAACTGCCAGTGGGCAAGGTGGGGAGAGGAGGTGAATAAACAGAACTTTTTCTTCTCAGGCATTTTCTGTTTGTTAGCTGAAACTCTGTGTGCTAGACATGATGAATCCTATTTTTAGGCATCCAGACCTCTCTCTTCAGTACCTTGGGAACTTAGATGCTTTATGCAGTAATTTCAACACCACTGGAGAAGAGGTTTCCCAAGTTTTCAGCAACACAGTGCTTCTTTTACAGTGACTCATTCATTAGTTATTGTACAGAAAAGTAAGTTTTGTAAAGGTTATGAAATATGTATTAGCACTCCTTCACTGTGAATGTAGTTATCCTGAAGTCAGCCTTGCTCCCTTGCAGTGGTAATGATTTTCAAGAGCAGTGTGTTATCTCTTTACTGGTGTCCCTCACACCAAGTGCAGAGCCTGCTTTGGCTGCTGCTGTCACAAGTGGCTGATCCGTCCTCTGGGGAACCAAAACCTACTCTGTGCCCCACCAAAGAGACTGTCAGAGGTGTTATTCTGCCATGAGGAAATCGAGGCAAACAGAAGTGCTTTCTGGATGATTTGGGAGCTCTGGTGTTGTCGGGCCAGAGGAAGGGACAGCAGTGTTCATGTGCATGAATGGAAGTTGGGCTTCAGGGACACAGTGCCTGGTTTAGCCACATTGTGCTCAGATCAAGATATGATCACTCCTTGGCCAACATTTTGCAACTCCTCATTTATTGATATCTTTGCCCTTTTAAAATCCCTGTGACGTGAAAGGCAAAAGTTGTAAAATGAGGCTCTGTTTCATGTAAGCCTGTAACAAACAGCTCTTGCCTAATTTTCAGCAAAATCATGGAGCCCTTACTCAACTTTGATTTAGTAAGAGGGAATGCCAAATACAGATTTCAGAAGCTTGTCCTTAAAATGAAGCTGCCTGATATGAATATTTTTCTAAAACCATGCTATGTACCTATTGCACTTCCTATTTATTCTACTCCTTTTACTTTCCTCTGGATACAGATGCTTTGTGAAAGTTCCAAGCTACAAATTAAATCCATCTGTACAAAAAAATAAATAATCATTTTCTAAACCAGCTTTATTTCATATTAACCTTGACACAGAATGCCAGCAGCACCAATTAGCCTTGCAATCCTGTCTACTGTATAAGGCCTAAAGATTTGAACACGGTCTTTCATCTGTTAGCATTCAAGAGACTGATAAAAATTTACTCTGCTTTTAAACAAGCTGTACGTGACTGAAATTTACCTCATAGTGGGGTGTGCTATAAATAATGTCAATCCGAAGAGACTGTGAATTTTTCACAGCTTTGTTTCAAAGCTATTCAAAACCGTGGTTATCAATGACTGCACCACAAAATTCCTGTCAGCTTAAGATTTCAGTCACAGCCAGGGACTTTGATGGATGATTGCCCACTCTTCCCTAGTGAAATATAATTATCAAGGCATATAAATCACTTAATCACAATGCTGGAATGTTTAAGCATAACAGTAATTAGTTCTTCTGTAATGCTTTCAATTCACAGATGTAAGTATTTTACAACAGAAATTATCACTTCCATTTTATAGTTGAAATAAACTGAGGCATAGAAAGAACAGAATATAATTTTTTTATCTGAGGATTAGAAAGAAAGTTTTGAAGAAAAAACAGCTCTTCTCATTGCCAATCCAGAGCTGCCCTTGCTCATGCTAGTCAGAATAAGGTCAGTCGGAGAAACTGTAAGAAAATACGGTTTGCCAAACTGTCCTTTCTGCTGGAATAACCTCCACTAAAATCTCTACTACTACTACTACTACTACTACTACTACTACTACTACTACTACTACTACTACTACAACAAAACAAACTAACAGTGCCAGAGCATGTACTCATTGAGAAGCTTGATACATTTTTCTGAAGAAATTGAAGTGCTCAAAGCTGGCTGCCCAACAGGACACTCCAGCCAGGAATAAGAGAATAGGACTCTAGGCCTTTTATGGTTGTTTTTTGTAAGCAGGGCTATAATTAAGAGCAATGGCTGGAGACATTCATATTGTGCCACTTGAATTGGAATTCTTGGACCAGTGCAAGGTGACCTAAAGCAAAAGCATTTGCCAAGAATTAACTGAGAACAAAAGCTGGAGGCCTGTGTCCAGGTCACTGTTGGGTAGCATTACTCCCACCAGCCACCATGCAGCTCTCAGGACACCCTGTGTTTGGGTTCTGGGAGAGTTGGTTGTAAGGGCACTACTGGGAGTGGAGTCTGGGCTATGTTTGATTCAAGATTGGAAAATTTGTCTGTTCAGACATGGGCAGGACTGAAGGAATATAATTTTTTCTTGATTTCCTAGCTGATGGAGCAATTAAGGCTAATTTTCCTATTGTGTTTGGTGTGTATCTCTAGGCCCCAGTAGAGAGCATAAAGATAGCCACCAGGAGGAAAGGCACTTTTATAATACGATTGTGACCAGACACACGGACTGCAGACCAGCCCTGCTACGGGATGGTTAAGCAGTAATAATTCACTCTAAGCTGCTGTGAGTTCCCAAATGCAGCCTTTCAGCAGTTATACTTGTGCAGTTTTGCAATGCTTTCACATTTCCCACCATTATCACACCATTGCTTTGTCAAATGTGATAAAAATTATCTTTCATCTTAAATCTTTCCTTTTTCCTTGGATAATTGATAAAACACCTCTGCACCTAAATATTAAACAATATCTTGCTCTATTTTTCCCAAATTCATATTCAAACAATGTACTGACTAATTTCTAATGACTCAGTAGCATTTCACTAGAGTGGTCCCGTCATCCTGGACAGGAAAAAAAAATTAGAAGAAATCATGAAGGTGTGAAATGTTGTTCTCCCACACAGAACAATCTGAGAGACAGTACCAAGAGCTCTTGCTCATGATGGAAAAAAAGGATAACCTGTTAATAATTTCCTGTCTCTGGGGAATTCAAACCTCCTTCATCTGATGTAGCATGAAAGTCTAGTTTAAGACAAGTACTTTTCTGTTTGTTTTTAAATTTCCATTAATATTGCTTTGTCAAGAAGACAAGTAAAAGAGCATCAGAACCTTCTATCACCACAGCATGTGTTAGAGTCTTTTATTTATTCCTTTATGGGATCTGAGCCACAAATCCTTTATATTTCAAGTGATAACTAGGTAAAACTTTAAAAAAAATTAAACAACTCTTTCCAGTAAACAAAGCACAAATGATTGGATAGTCAGACCACTACTTCCTCTGTAGGAATTTATAACTGAATGCTCATTTGAAGGATTTGATGCTGCTGGTTTTAGAAGAAAAATGTCCATATTATTTTAATAATATCTAGACCCGCACATGCTCATTCTCCTTTCCATGGATAAAAGTTGGTGGTAACTGAATGAGTGTAGACTACAAGGATGACACTTGGAGGGCATCGAAGAGATTTAGATGTGCAGGGTGAGTAAAGAACATTTGAGAAACACTAAAGCCTAAAAGAGAGTTTGTCATTTTCAAAAAAAGGCCTTGGTTTTTCAACCAATAAAGTGCAATATTTGGTCTCAGAACTGTATTAAAATAAAGTCCAGAATGGAGAACTGTTTGTTGTTTGTTTTCAAACAAACAAGCAGCAACAAAAAAGAACAAACAGAAATTTTGCTAAGCCTAAAATAAAATCAGAGCAATCTGCCCACTGGGGAACACAGACTTGGCCCTTTGTATCTGCTGGTGGTGTAATAAATTCTTCGTCTCCAAACATTGTGAACAGTCAAAAGTTCATGTTACATATTGGTTAGTGTGTTTCTTTAGTAAGTGGGCTGCATATCCGAGATAACAAAAGTACCATGTGTTGCAGCAGATACTACAGCAGGGACTATTCCTACTGAACAACAGAGAAGATAATCACATAGACCTTATGTAAATAAGCAGAACACACATTACAGTTACAGTAAATCTAAGCAGCTTTCAATTTGCTCTTTCCTTTTCTGCCTGATATTTCTAGTCTATTGCTTAAACACATATTCTTTCCCTCTCCTGCTGGAATACTTCCTGCCTTCTTTGGTTTAACTCTGCAGTTCTCCGTAGGAAACTGGTCTTATATAGTCTATATATGCATCTTTATGGCATTTAATCTCATTTAGAAAATAGTTCTGTAGAACTGCACAAATTATAATCAGATTAATCAAGTCCTTAAGGCAAGCACAATACGTGCTCATCTAAAAAGTCTCCCTATGGTGTATTTATTTTTATCTGCCACCAGTGGTATATGTGCATGCATATCTGTGAGAGAGAGGAAATGTTTTTATGTGCCTATGCATGCATGTTTTTGTGTGCTAAAATATATAGCTGCATCTGCTTTACATATACTCATCAATATCTGGGGATATGCAGAGCTAATCACATCTAGAAATGTCATTTACTTAGAATTGCTCATGAATACTAGAAAACACCCTGAAGAATTTGCATCTATGTATCCTAAATCAGATTGCATTCACTAATGTCAGCCCAAATTACAACAGCTGAAAACTGACTGATGATTGTAAAAGACAAAGTGATAAAGGATACCAGCAAAGAGACAGGAGGCCTGAGTGCCTTGCTTTGCTCATCATTTAACATCCTTGGGTTATTAGCAAAAGGCTTCTCTCTACCTCCACTTCCATAAAATACTCTCCTTTGCAAACTCAATTTAAACATTCAAATAGTAGCATAAAAGTAGAACATTTGTTATAATTACCCAGGTGACTAAATATCCCATATGGACATCAAAGTAGTCAGGCCATATCTGAAAACTAGAGTCATAAAGCAAGCACAGAACAAGTTCTAAATCTCCAGATAATTATTAACTTCCTGAAGCATCTATTTAATTCCCACCACACTCTGTGAGAATTGCATGGTACATCTGCATGTTGAGAATTAGATCCTGATTTCACCCAAGTCCAAAAGGCAAAAAAAGTTGTTGGTGGAAGAGACAGTCACAGTTTGGCCATGTTCCTGCCCCAGAACCACTGGTTCCAGCTGATTCCAGCTGACCTCTGCATTGCCTTCTGTACAATGCTCACAAAAGCAGTGTTTTTGATATTGATATTTGCTCCTTCGGTGCCATCTTTATCCTTTGGGAGCTTGATAAAGGCAAGTGATTTCCACAGTACAGATCACTGAACAAACATTTCTGGCATTCAAATTTAAAGGTCTAAGTTTGATTTGATTTGAGGCAATTATTTACCATAGTTACTGCTACTCTTCAGTGTATTAAGGAGCTGAGAATTAGACCTCTGGGGTCTGTAATCCTATTTATGACATTGGGCTCATTAAATCAGCAGTAAGGGTGATGTCAAAATCAGCAGATTAGAAGAAAAACCCCTCAGTATTTCAAACCTGCAGAGCTCCAGCAATTTTGAGGCAGATAGACAACGGCTGAGGCACTGGGTTGGGAACTTCAGAGGAAGTGTGCTTTACTGGAACAAGGAAAAAAAGATGTTTTCATCCTGATGCTTACACAGAAAGCCTATTTTTTACTTCCCTTTTTCTCATATCTGTCTCAGGCAGGAGAATACTCCTGTGACTTGGGGTGAGTATTTTTCCATTATATGGAACACTAAACAGAACCTTTTTAAAAAACAGTGAAACTGAAGCATTATGTGAGATATGAGCAGCAATATTGTTGAATGAGACATATTTCAGTGTTGCCTATGAGGCCTAAGTGGACCAATATAACCCTGAGATTTTCTTGCACTTTCTTGCTTCAGTGAAAGCTACATTTCTATTTGTATACGGAAAATGCAATTTGTGTGATTACAGTGAATAGACATGATGAATATATATGAAAATATATAGAATAGAAAAAACTCTGTGCCAGTAAAGTTTCTGTCATAAATCCTAGAGACCAACAGATACATATTAAAATAGCACAGGCTAGGGCATCAGCTTTTATCTGACAAATGCAAAGAATAATTCAAAATATGATAGTAATTTAAGTATTTGCCCAAGAAATTACTTTCCTCTCCTCACATGGCTCTCCAGTCTTTTGCAGTTACTTGGGGATGGATATCTTGTTTCCCTGCATTTGTGTGGGAGGATGAGTGAAATGAAATGCAGTGTTTCAGCACAGAAAGAGGAACAAAAAAGTACTTAACTTTAGAGCTGAAAATGTCACCAGAGATGTGTGCACAGCACCACAAGGTTGGACAATTCTGTATTGAAATGTAGAAGTCAACAACAGGTGTATGCAAAGGCAAAATACATGATGAACATGGAAAAACAGTCCTGGTGTGCGTGTTCTGTCATTTACTAACACCCACAGGACATGCCTCTTGGTGTCGGTGCTAAGACTGGGCTCTGGATTTGTGCAAAACTACCTATTGCCACAAAAGCTGGGTCACTTTAGGGGACAATCTGTACTGGCTGCTTCTGCCCCTTCTGCTGGGAACAACAAACCAAGTTTCCTTCCTTTCCTTCTCCATCCCAGAATCGTACTCAAGCATTACCCCGACCTGGAAGGGATGGTAATATTCAGTTTTACCTTCATCACTTTTAGCTGTTCCTGAGGAGACTGAATTTCACTCTTACCACATCTTTATCTCTTTAAGCCATAAAAGCAAAAATCACTTTCTTTGTGTAGGTATTCTTCCAGGCACAGATGTAAGCCAGACCAAGCCTTCGAAGACTAACATACCTTTAGTGAGGTAACTCTGAAGCTGCAGAATGAAGAAAAGGGGACACAAGCTTGTGTGCCTTCTCCAGGCTCCATGGGTCATGCATATTTAAGGCTGTCACAGCCTCTTTTTCCAGGGTGCTTGGCATCCAGCACCAGGATTTTCTGGCTTTTATCTCAGCCAGCAGAAAAAGGAGCAGTGGAAAGGCTCCTTCTTTCCCTCTCATCCTTAGTATGCAGAGGCAACATTAAACATCTCTGCTGTTCCAGCACAGAGTTTGCTGTACAAACAAAAATTTGGGAAGACCATGTACAGACTAGAAAATTCCCATCCAAATTTTCCTTCTCAGGAAGATTTGTGCTCTCCCACATCAGCACCTACTACAAGATGACCAAACTAACATCTATGCTTTCACATATTGCCAAAAAACCCAACAAATGTCTCTCTATAACCATTCTTGTGTGTTGGTACTGAAGGGGGAATCTTTAAAATATTGTTTTGTTAACTGAAATTAACGTTGAGAACATGATTATTCCAAATCAATCACAATATCATTTGGCCACACAAGGGGCACCCAAGGAGAGGTGACAAATACTACAAAGAAGATAAAAGATAATTTAACAAGAAGCAAATTGTAAGGGGTGACAAAGTGTTATTTCCATAATAAGCTTATCTGAACCTGGGTAAGTTCCTGAACAGGGTGTGGATTTGGCAGTAGCAAAGAAACAGGCCACACAAAGAATGTCTGTTTAGCTAATGAATGCCACTGAAGTGGTTGACTCTCATTTCTCTGGTTTGGATCCTTGCCACCTTTACTCTAATGTCAGACTTTGTTTAATTGGCAAATATACCTTCAAAGGATTGCAGAGCCCTCCATGCTGCTCCATGGGCTGTTAATATTTAATTTTGATTTGTTGAAGGCATACTAACAGTTGATAAAACTGTGTGTCTGGGTGCTTTATTGTAATGCAAACCAGCAGCAGGACTTTCTGTGTTCTTTTTTTAGGGGTGAAAGAGAATATTGTCTTAGAGAGGAGAGAGAAAAGCATAAATTTATTAGAGTTTTCCATTAAAAAAAAATCTTGGAAAGAATCACAGGCTTCATTGCAAATCTGTTTTGGAGGTATGAAATTCATGAAGTGATTTTCTTATCTATCTTTACTTCATTACAAATGAAAGCAATTAATTCGATGGGAAATTACTGGTATTTAAAACAAGACAGAATTAGTTTTTGTCTTTTTCACTTTCAAATGTGTTAACGAATTTTGGATTTGGAGGAAAAGTCATTTAAATTAAGCCTTTTTTATGATCACTTTGAGAATAGAAAAGGAAAAATCTTCTTGGTATTTGTCCATTACATTTGACTGAAGTTTCATTTCTACTGGACTTGCAGAAAGCAAGAAATAAGATCTAGTATACAATTTAAAGCAGTCAATCTGAAGGACCGTATGAAGGACGTAAAATCACAAGCAGGTGCCCACACAATTTCTAAATATCACTATTTTTGTTAACCGAATGACAAAAAATAAGTCTGTGTAATATCCTTTATTCAAACAAAAGTTGCATCCAAGCACATGATAGAAATAGCAACATGAAAATGAAAGATAGAGAGAATATTTGGTAAAAAATTTTCAGTGTTGGCCCAAGTGCATTTAACAAAAATATTATCCATCCACATCCATTTCTTTCTTTGTTATGAAAATCCTTAGTTCTTTTTAATTAACTAAGTACTCTTTTACAGTAGCTTTTTATCTTGCTAAGAAATCTGAGTCAGCCAATAAAAAAAACCATCAAAGAGGTTACTTAGCACCTGTAAGCAATAATTTACACTGATGCCAACCCTTTGAAAGTGAAGGGGCACATTACGTTCTTGACATATGTGAGTAATTTCCCTTGAGTTCATTTCTGTTACTGCCATATAGAAAATAAGGCTTATTCTCAGAGAGTAAATATGCAAAAGTAATTTTTGGAATTTGTTTTAAAATGCAGTGAACATGCAAAAATATTTTTTAGAATGTGTTTTAAAATGCAACTGGTCAAAATGTGGGACAACGTTTCTTCAGCTACTTTAGCCTATTCCTTTCCACATTGATAATCTTGGAAATTTAAAAAATTCCCTTGTGAATAAAGACCAAGCCATGATTTTAAGTTATAACACTGGAATCTCAGAGAAGTTCCATGTTTTGATTTATTGAATTCTAATTCTTCTTGCATATTTCTGAGGATGAGGGAAGCTAATCATCCCATATTATCTCCAACTTTCCTGATGAATTGCCAGTCATTTTTGAAAAGTTTGACAATTTCTCTCCAAGAAAAGCCAGAGAAGGACTTGTCTTCAGGAGCTGTATGCAGCTGCTGTGGAAGCCTTACCTGGACAGAGAGAGGTGCTGGGGCTGGCCAGCAGAGCCAGTCAGCAGAGCCAGGAGATACCAGTCCTATTCTCAAGGACATAAAAAAGCCAGGGTCCAGAGCCTGAGGCTCAGGCAAGTGGCTTATCCTAATGCATGAAAACCAGTTTGTTCTATACTACAATTTTATTTTACAGTAGGGGTAAAATAAGGCATTTATGGATTTGTTAATAATTTTCATTGTGGTGCTTAGTGGGAGGAGCTTTGAAACAGAATTGTCATACCAGATCGGAAGCAAAGTTTATCTAAACCAGAGATACAGTTTGACAGCTCTCAAGTCAGCCATATTCTGCTCTTTCTTAAATTCTCGGACTAATAATTTTTTCCAAATCCTGGGACACTTAATTAAACAGGCTTTTTCCAAAACTTCTATCTACCACCATTCATAATAAGTTTGTCTCCTTATTACTCATCTGTCAGATAGCCCACAACATCCTTGGTCACTGATCTGTGGCAGCAATGTCCATAGAATCATCTCACATTCTGCAGAAGGCATCTCTTCTACATCAGATGCAGATTTGACACTTCCTCTCACTGCATTCACTTTTCCTTTTGCACTTGGACATGGAGAAAGACATAAAATTGAGACTTTTAGGAGACAGTTAAATCAGTAATAAACATGATATATGAGATGAAATACATGTGACACCATAATGCAAAAATCAAAAGCAAATATTCCTAAATATCAAGAAACATTTGTTTTACACAGTGGCTTTGTTTCTTAATCTGCTTTTCCTTTAAACACTCTCACAGCCACACTTCTCTGGGCAATTGCAGAAGTTACTCATTATTCTTTGCATTACTCTTTGTTCAAGACTCTTGTAAAACATGCCAAGGCCCCGTCTCCCTAGAGTCCACAGGAGCATTTGCTGTACAGTGCAGCCCACTGAGTTGTGAGAGGAGGAAGAGAAACAGGCAGATGGCATAAATGAGCAAAAAAAGAAACAAGTGGAAGGAAAATACAAGGTATTTTTATATTACCTGCTTTCCCTTTGGAAGGGTCTGATGGATATCCTGAAAGCAGTAACCTCTTCCAACTTACCAGTTGGGTCTGGAAAGTTTTTTTGACATGGTGTTGCATGATATTCTCCTCAACCAAAGAAGGAAATCCTATCTTGAACAAATGACTCTATGATAAATGCAGAAGTGATTGAAAAACAAAATACTCAAAGAGAAGTTGTCAACATCTCTCACAAATTGGCAACACATTTCTGCAGCACCTTCTTCTATTCCTTACTTTCATTAAACAGATGAATGACAGTAGAGAGGCTTCTCGTGCCATTTGTAAGTCATGCAGAGCTGGAAGCATGTTGGAGGCGGCAGCTGCTGTTCAAGCCAATCCTGACAAATTGCAGAAATGATCCAAAAGCAACATGATGAAATGGAAATTTTAAAAAAAGGCAACAGTTGAGAGAAGAAATTCAACACACAAACAGAAAATCAGAAATAACTAGCTAGGCAGCATGCTAGGAAGAAAAAAACAAAGATTGAGGCAGGGAGGTTAAAGTGGATCACAAACTAAGTCCAGGTGAAAAATGTGATGCTATTAACAAGCAACAGGCTGTAGAATAACACAGAGAAGATAGTTATTCTTTATCCTACACACATAAGGCCTCAGCTGGAGTCCAGTTTTTACTACACTACTGTAAAAACCAGGTACCAAACTGGACTGAGACAAAACCAGCTGAAGACAAATAAAAAGATACTTAGATTGAAACAATATTAGGGAAAATATACCAAATACATTCAGTCTAGAAAGGAGAAGACTGGGGAAAGATAAACCCTGTTGTAGTCTCCTCATCCCAAATCTCGCAGGAACCATCTCTCAAAGTGTTTGCATTCTGTGTCTGATAAGAATGCATGACCAAGACTGATATAAGTCTGCATCCAGCCATTGGTGAAGTTATAAGGAATCTCTTAAACAGAAAGCAGGCAATAAGGTCCCACTTATAGCCTTCATACCTTGGTCAATTAAAGGCCACTATCCAAAATAGATGTGGTTGCCCCTTATATTTAGGTTCAGTTTACCACCATCCCATTGTTGATACAAGAGAGGCACTTCTATCCCCTTCCATTTCAAGAGACTGCATCTCTTTTTCTGAATCTTTCATCTGTTTCACATATTTCTTCAGATTTAACAGGATAGCTAACATTTCCCCTCAGAAGCTTTACTCAAAGCTGACTGAATTCACTGGAAACACATCAAAAAACATTAACACAACAGGGATCATTTTCCAAATTTAAAATTCAGTCTATATTTGAGAAACAAAGCACTCTCAAAGATTTTGTAAGAGTTATAAAAAAGGCAAAGCCCTCTCTGGACTGATAAAATGTTGTTTCCAGCTGTCATTACATACTGCTTAAGTTTTAGAAGGACAAGATTATACATTGCATATCTCACTCTGAACTTCTTATAACTAAATAGAGACAGCCAATGTGCAGCTCCAAAATATCCTGGAATCAGCGACGTAACACTGTGTTTTGTGAAATTAACACTTTGTGAAATTAAGAATGTTTTAACTGCATGTTAAGAGCTTTTTACATTATTTTTGGCGGTGTTTGACTTCCCAGTGTCACAAATGCCATGTCTAGAGCAGATCTCTACTAACTAAGCAGAAGCTGAGCCCAGTCTGTCTGCTCTGCAAAGGAATGATTCTTTCTAAGCTGGGCTCATCTCCCAGCTCATGTCTTTTATATCACAAACATCCACACTTTTGGTTTGGTTTTGTGTCAAGGTTAACCATCCTGTGCATGATGCTTTCCACAGGAAAAACTCACCTTCACTCCTTTGTCCTGCTACCAGGAATCTGAAATTTCTAAATCCTTCTCAGTCCACAATACCAGCCGCAAAAGGTCTCAGCTGTGAAAGTCCAGTGAAGTACAGAAAAGTCATAAGAAGATTCTTAGTGATTTTGCATTCTCATTGCAAAATGGAGAGGTGCCAACATAAACTGAAGCAGAGTTTGGCTTTTGCCCATACCCATTAGCCATGAAAACAAATGTGAATTCCACAGGGCACAAGGAGATTGCATAGGAATAAGAAGGAAGTTGGGGTTAAAACAGGTGTAGGACTGGTATGATGGCATGATCCTAAAACTGTGCAGCTACTATCTCAGGGCTGCTGGCAGCTTTGTACATTTCTTTGTTCAATCCTGGGTTAAAATAGATTTTTTTTTTTTATTATTCAATCTTCCACCCTTCTTTGCTGGAAATAAGAACTCTCTATTCCATTCTTCTCCACATTAGGATATGTACCCTGCAGTAATTCTTCCTGTCTCCACATGAGATTGGTATTTCTGGCAAACCCTACATAATTCCTATATGTTGCTATAACTGTCTGCTTTGTACTTTATTCCTGTTTACTTCTTCTCTGCCCTTGTTGCTCTCAGATTTAATTTAAAGGCATTGACCTGAATTAACCCAGTAATTACTCTGAAATTTGGGAGTGTAGAAGAGATTGTAGTGAATTTGCTGCTTAAGACTGACCAGGTAATTATACTTTAAATAGCAAAAGAAAAATATTTTTTAACAGTGTTTTTCTGGTAAAAAATATATTTTTTATCTGAGACAATGTTTGATTCAGATGAAATAAGAAGAATTTATATTAGAAAAGTTATAAAAAACTGCCAAAAGAAAGAAGGTGCAAGTCTGTTTCAGTCTCACAATTCAGTTCATCATTTATTTCATCAAGTTCAGACCATGGTCTCTGATAATGGGGCCTATTCACAGCTGATTCACAGAGTAACATAATGCTCAGATTGCAAGAATGAGGACAGAGACAAGAAAAATACACAATAAACCATAGTACATTTGAAAGTTAACTTTTGTACATGTTTCGTAGAAATTAGAGGTGAAAATAAAACAAAAATTCTCATTTTTCTAACTACTTGACTTTTTAGTGTTATCTTGCGTTTTGAAAGTTTTAACACAATCCATTATTCAAGTTTAACATTGTCCTCAGATAAATATGAAAAGCATGCTCACACAGCACAATAAGCATGATTTGACAATAGTTTTTCATTTTGACATTTTTTTTTTTGCTTGCTTGCTTATTTATAATCAGGAAGCATGAGGCTTATTAACTTATTTTCATTCAAACATAGTATGTTAAGGGCCTCTGCTTTTCATACAACATGGAAGTATACGAATGTTCTTTGTGTAATACAGCTATTCCAGATTTCTGTAACCTGAAACCCTCGAGTCTGTTCTCTCCGTGTCTGTGGAAGGAGTTGGCCCAAAAAAAAAAGGTTGCCAGAGCGATTTTGACAGCATAAAGCATTAGACAATGAGAAATGTCATAGGTGCTTTTGTACAGGAACCTCAGTCTTCTTAGCCCTTCAGTAAAAACACACACGGCAAAATTTGAATATGTATTTAGTATGATATAAATATGAATAAAATCAAAACAAAACCCAAAGTATTCAAAAATATAACATAAATTTATCAAATTCATTTTTACTGTGAGAATTTAGATACAATTTCTTGTTCTTAGAGAATCATTATATCATTAAGTTTGGAAAACTACTCTGAGATCATTTTATCCAACTATTAAGCCAGCACTGCCAGATCCACGAAACAATAGCTCTTGGTGGGAAGGGAAAGGTATATTCCCTCACTCACTTTGAGCTGTTGATATTATAGAGGCACTTCTGTGCCCTTCCATTTCAAGAGACTGCATATTTTTTTCTGATTATTTCATTTGTTTCACATATTTCTTCAGATTTAACACCTTTCACTGCCTTGGAATGTGAAAGGAAAGGAGAGCATAAAAGCTCCAGAGAAAGGGGAGAAGACTCAGTGGTGGAGACCAGTATGACCATGCAAAATGGCAACTGGCTTATGTTACCTGCAGGCCACAGGAAGCCATGCTACTGAGATTTGGGGCAGCTGACAAGCCCAGTCTTGGTGTCTGACTAGAGCAGGAACATCAGGTGATTCAGAACACAGCTTAGGAAAGCCAAAAAAGCCTTAGGGATAGGAATAGTGTCCCTGGAAACCTTTCAATTCCTTTGTGCCGCTACTTCCATTTGTGGTCAGCCTGGTGACCCACGTACTCTGAGCAGTGAGCAGGGGCACAGGAACTGGCTGGCTTAGCTGAGAAAGCTGCTGCTCTGCAGCACATCTTGCAGGAGCTGTCTTAGTGGACTTGGGCCTGTGGGATATACCCTCTCAAAGTGAGGAATATCCAGCCTGCTTGGAGACATGCATCAGAGGAAAGACTAAAAGTCATAGTGATGCTGGAATGATTTTTGTCTTTTCTTTATATACCTTATACACAGTTGTCTATATCCACAAGTATTAGAATGCATACTTGCAACCTTTTATTGAGTTTAGTACTTAGTGTTTTGTAAATGTTCTGCAGGCCCTGAGCCTAAACAGCCCAGAACTGCAGAGCCAGGGAGACCAAACATCCTACTATCTCAGGAACCCAAGGTCTCTTAGCAGGACAGATTCCGTAAACTATAGGTTAGCCAACGCTAGCCCCTATTGGGCTCCCTTTTTAGATCTGCTGATGTGTAAAGTCTATAACTGGTGTGTGTGACTGATGGGGGGTGTGCATTTTGCCACGCTGTCACCTGGGTGAAGTGGATACATCAAACAGCATCCTGATTAAAACACTGAGGTAAAGAGCCCAACCCCTCTAACTGTGTCTAATTTCATTTTCCTAACACCAGAAAAAAGGCATCAATAGACTCAAAGAATCATAGAATCATTTAGGTTGGAAAAGACCTCTAAAATCATCAAGTCCCAGCATTAACCCAGCACAGCCAGGTCCACCACTAAACCACGTCCATAAGTGTCACATCTACATGTCTTTGAAATACCTCCAGGGATGGTGACTCAACCACTTCCTTGGGCAGCCTGTTTCAAGGCATGAAACATTCTTCTCAGTGAAGAGATTTTTCCTAATTTCCAATCTAAACCTTTCTGGCACAACCGAAGGCTAGGGGAAGGTTCCCCATCAGAATTTTGAAAAGTTGTCTGCCACAACGACAAACTTCAAGAGAGGACCAGCGCTAGACAGAGTGCACAGTTTGGGACTGGGCCTCATGGATTTTTCCATAGGCACAGTAAAAGGACAGAATAGATCAGAGACTCAAAGCCTGACCCATGCTGCCACTTCCCACAAGCCTGGGTATGCTTGAATGTCACTTAGTGTTTGTGAAAGAGGGGAATCCTTCAAATAAGTGAAGTAACAGCATTGTAAAAATGCATACAGCAGCAAAATGACTTTGACAGTCCCTTACACTGCTTCAGTGCAACTCATTAAGCTTGTGCTTCAATGTAGTGTTTGCTTAACTATAATTATTCTCAGATGCAGACCTTCTTATTCTTAAACTCTAAGAACACAGGCACTTACTATTTGGGAGGTTATTGAACTAATTCTCCAACAGTCAAAACAAGGAACAACTATGACTTGGAGTTACAGGACTCAAAAACCTCTTCTTTCTGCAAAATCAGCAGCCTGTCAGCTGCAAAGAATTACAAGCATTTTCAAGGATTTTGGCAGAAAAGAAAACATTAATAAAATGATTAACAGATTTTTCCCCTGCTCTTAATATGTTTAACACTCAACACCTTTGCTTACCTTTCAGCTTAATGTCACTAGTTCATTTATTTTTATAAAGACTGCTACAGGATACCTCGGTATAAAAATAGTTTACAGGGTGGCCTATTTGGGAAGATCTCAATACACTGAGTAGCTGACTGATATGGAAGCTAACTACAAGCAAAACACTGTTCTTTACCTCGTGGAGAAGAGGCCGAGATTTTAGCCCACCACAGGCTGTGTTGGGAGTTCATCAGAAACCTAACACACGTGTTTAATTTGCACCTAGCTGAACAGCTTGCCTCTCCCTTGCAACAGTGGGGATGGGATGTCTTGTTCTTGGCAGTGTTCCCGCATCATGGTCTGAGGGGCCAAGGCTGCTGCTGAGCCCAGAATTTTGTATTCTTGTCCGGTGCCCACTGAGATCAAAACAGAGCATCAAACACCTCAGTAGAAAGATTTCCTTCTTCACAATTTCCAGTTTCAAGCTATAACCAAATCCTTCTCTCACAGCTGAAACAAGAGTCTGATCCAGGTAAACATTTACTGTTTAAACAACACTCTTCAATGAAATCCTATAATTTGTATATAAAGTTATAAAACAATTGAAAAATTTAGATACACTCAGAACTTGTTAGGGCCGTCTATGCATTTGAGGATTAAAAATGTCATAGACAACTGATGAATATGTTGAGTTGTCTAATTGTTAGGCAGATAAAAACTTTACTGCTTTGGTGACATATTACTATTTGGTCTTATCTTCTTTTACATGAAACGTGGGAAAAAAAGTTAATATGTCTCTGTTTATATTTTGAACCCTAAGAGATGGAAGCAGCATTAGTGTTTAATTAATGCAGTAGTCAAAACTTGAATTATATTTTATTGAATTTTAGTGCTATTATGAAGCATAGGAAAGAATACAAACCTTAATAGTTTACCAGCATCTGCTCTAAAAATGCCAAAATCTTAAAAATTTAAGAGAGCTTTCTGAAAACAGTCTACTGTATAGTGAAATCACTACCCAAAGGTAAAGTGATGTAGCAGAGTTATTGCAAGAAAAACACACGTGGCACATTAATCACATTGGCAAAGCACTGGAACGTACCTCTGCTATGTGAATAACCCACTGACTTCAATAACACTATTTATATGCTTAAAATTAGGATACTGTTAAAATACATTGCTGATTTGAATCCACAGAAATCAACTCAGACTTAGGGGTATTACATCATCACTTAAATGGTACGTGTTTAAGCAATTCAGAGTAGAAATCACCTAAATAAATGCAAACATTTACACTGCAAGCACTGATATCTCAGCTAATTGTTTAGAGTACCAAAATTACCTATTTCCTCTTCATTTATGATAAAAGGAGCTTGAGGAGGTTATCAGCTTAGATATGGACATCTCACTACAGATAACCAAATTTAGAGGAGATTAATGTCATTCTTGTCTCTTTTCTTTGTTATCCTGATTTCTTTATGATCTGATATAAACTAAGCCTTTCTCTCTTGTGAGCTAAAAAGACACATTGAAGTGCCTCCTTGTCTGAAGTTAGATCAAAATCTATTCCCATAATGAAAGAGCCCTAATATTTTGCCAACAAGAATCTACAAAAACCCAAGGGTTTGTTTTCAAAGTGTTAATGACCTTCAGTTGTCAGGAAAAACCTGATTTCCCATGAGCTGGACGATATAAACCAGCATGGAAAGAACTGCAGAACCAAGACTGCTACATTGAGAGCAGATATTTTATTGCATCATCTTGGTTTCTGTGGTCTTTATTTGTTATGAAGTTATGTTCTACCCCTTATTTATGTATTCAACTTTTAATTTCAGTGATTATATCTAGGTCAAATTTAAAACTTGATTCAGTGCTGTGAACCACCTTTAGTGGAATTCAAAGCAAGCTTCTGTGAATTGGTTGTTGAGTGTTTCCATAGAGAAATCCAGTGCTTACCATAATGCCTAAAAGAATTTGGAAATTCATTATTTCCTCGCAAAGGGCTCAAACTGTATGATGAAATCTCAGGACCTTTTCTTAGTTCTGTATAAGTAAATCCTGACATTATCTGTCTACAGGCGCTGAAGAAAAGGCCCCCAATGCTGAAAGAACTATTTAAATCCAGCACATTTAAACCTGTGTATGCCAAAATGAAACATTCTTCAGCTAATACATCCAACATCATCTGTGAAACTACAGCTATGCATCCAAATGAGCTCACAAAGACAGTCAGTAAAGGACTATGGAAGAAAACCTCTCCAAAGTAATTAGTCTTTCTTCTATCTCTTAAAACATCTGCAGAACATGGCTTTGGTATTTGTTTTTAAAAAGCATGGACTGAAAAAGGGATATTATTTTCATGGCATATACAAACATTTTTGTGTTCTCTGATTATAGTTCTGCAGGATCTAACTTTCATGTCACCATCTGTAACTCACAGAGCTGACAGCCTTTATCACTTTCCTTCTGCTAATATTCCACTCCTATAATAGCTGCCCTTTTCTCTCCAACTGGCTAATTGACTATCACAGTTGAGCCTAGAATAGAGTTGTTATAATTCTCAGCATGTATTTTACTTGCTTTGACTTGAGCAATAAAAAAGGCTTGCTCAACACCCTCATTTTTCCTCTCTTTATCAAGAGTTCAAATAATTTTCTCTGCAAATATTTTTTTCTCTTACACCCCAATATGGATGTGTACTGAGTGTAGATGTAATAACACAAATTTTGACCTTGATCCATTTAGTGTATGAGACTGTATAAGACTGAACCTGTTTGCCAATCAAGAATGTTCAGAGGAAAGTATCTAGAACTGTACTATATTTTTTGAGGCTGAGTAATGAAGTTGCAAGTGCCTGACCCCCTTGTTTCTCATTCATATTGACTTGCATGCTCTCTAATTCTTAGTAACAGACCTGAATGAAAATGTGCTCAATGAAAATAAAATTTGGTCCAATCTTTACCTGACTTTAAGTAAAATGCTAGCAACATTTGTAAATTTTTCACAATTTTATACTAATTCAGCAAACAATAATGAGTTGGAGTTTGTTGGAATTAAGGGCTAATAAAGAATTATAATGAATCATCAGAACTTAATGACAGGATTTTTTTGTTGTTTTTATGTCCTGCCAGTCCTTCCTGAGTATCTGTTTCTGACTCAGATGTTAATTATGAAGTTCAAATGTGATTGAAATAACAATATATTTGAATACTGTTCAAATGCAAAACTGGGTTCACTTTATTAATGGTCTATAATATTTAAAATATTTCCAAGAGTTCTGATAGCATTGCTATAATATTGATTCAAATCTAAATCACCCTTAATTTGAAGGCTTTAGATTAATCTTTGAGAGCTTTATAATTAATTACTCCAGGAGCTCTTACAAAGTTTAATTCCCGATCTAGATGTAAGTAAAACATAAGTTCTCAGGACATAATCATTTGGATCTTGGTTTTGTTTTCAGTAACCATCTTTCCCTCAGACTTATGTTCACCTGTCTAAATTCAGTTTCACAGAAAAAAGAAAAAAAAAAAAATTTCTCAGCAATACAAAGTGCCACAGATGGTAGAAGACCAGTTTATTGTAAGAAGATATAAACTAGTGAATTAAGGAAATTTAGAGATGCATTGGATATAGTAACAACTTCACTTATGCTATTAGTAATTTGTAATAACAATTATTATTTTATTAATTAAAGTACCTCCCTGTATTTTATGGACAGGGAGAGAAAGTTACAGTTCTGGCCTTCTTGGAGCTGGGAAGTGCTTCTCAGCCTCCTGTATTTCTGGTGAATGTCACACCATCAACTATTTAACACCAGCTGTGTAATTAAGCTTGTAATAATAACAACATTGTTTCAGGAAAAAAAACCCACAACATTAAACATATATGTTTTCATTAGGACATTCACCTGGAATATAGCAAATCTGCGTTCATGTTTCATGTCATACATGTTTTACATTGGAAGCCTGTTATCCTGTGCCTCAGGGCAATGGGACATTGGCCAGACTCTTGATCTCTGCAGTTTTTGTCTATTTACAATAAACTCTGAAATCCATTTTTGACACCATGAAGCTTTCCAAAAGTAATTCCTTTGAAACTTTTGAATTTCTATAAAAAGTTGAGTTTGGAACATTTAACTTTTCTAGTGAAAATCCATGCAGTCAAAAATGATCAGTTTTACTGCAGTTAATTTTTTCCCCTCCAATTCTCATAAAGAAATACTTCCTGGAGAATTATACAGTACAGCTAGCCAGTTTTTAATCTAATCTGGCTTGGCTTTCAGTATCTAAATTGTACAAAGTTTGCCATTGTGTGTTTCTGAAAGAATTATGAACTGTGGTTTTCCTTCACTAAGTGAAAGGATGTCTTCCTTAATTTAGATTTCCCTGGCATGTCCAGCAAACAATGATTCATGAAAACCTTATTTAAAATTCTCCTTTACTGAAAGCTTTTTTTTTTTGCTTGTACATTGTGAGAAAATTGACCACAAGCTTGTCTCCTGCAGCAGTGGTTTCATATCACTCTTCCAGCAGAGGACAATGACTTTTTCATCCGAGAAAGGGGTAGGTTAACCAGAGAGGAAAATGTGTCCAAAACTGATTAAAAAAAAGAAAAATTTAAAAAAAAGAAAGCTTTTATAATGATTAGGAAACAACCTTGAACCTAACATTCAGTAATTTGATGGGAAGAGTTGTAGATTTTGTATATTCCTAATTTGGGCCAGCTTCTTGGCTACCAGAAGCTCGGTGTCAGGGTGGATTTCAGACCTGTTACTTAACAATCTTAATGCCTGATAATCTCGCCCATCTATTTAAAAGTAAACTCTCTTTACAGAAAAAAAAGGAACAGCTAAGGAACTAGATTATTATTATTATTATTATTAATAGTAATAATTCATTGTATGTCCCACCATTCATGCCAATAAACATAGTTACAAAATCTGAGGCAGGGAGACTGCACCAACATAGTAATTATTTTAACAGGAGAAAAAAAGAGAAGCTTTTCAGAACAAAACAAATATTTCAAGGTTTTATTTAAACAACTATAGTTCATGTGATCCAAAACAAGATATTGAATTTTATTTTAGTGTTGCTTATCTCAATTGTTTAATGTGAATTCTCATTAATTTAGGTCACTTTTTCTAAGGAGTAATCCTTAGTATTGTTTTTTAATCCCTCCTATCTCTTCCTTTTGTTTCCATGATTATTCTCTAAATTTTACTCTGATTCTTAAGTAGGTTTGGTACTCCGTAAAGTCAGTTGTGGGGTGAAATTGGTATTTTTCTGAAGTTAAACTGATCCTGTGAGTAGTTTCCCTGAGTAAGTCTAACAGTCTGTTATCTTTCACTAGTGCCAGCTTTCACTAAAGAAACAGCAGGGCCTCTCAATTACATATATAAAGTGTCCAATTTTCTTCTTGTGTACAAGAGTTTTTTTTGAATTTTGCAGAATTCTACATTCCACATAGAAAAATCATGCTGTTTATTGTCACAGGTACTATGCATGGATACTAGTTTTCCTACTAATTTTGGTATTGCTCTCGTACAGATTCAGATTTAGTTCTACAAAGCACATATAATATATTCACCGTTTTCAATTTTAAAAAAATGAACCATAGTGCCTTGTCTAAGCAGCTTAAGAAATACTAGTAATCTTTACATCCAATCACCCATGATCTACAGACAACAACTCTTATCTCTGGAAGAAAAATCTCTTTCTCCTCAAGGATGAGGATAAATCCGAGTCATCTGGTCTAGTTGGCGCCAAAGAAGAGACATTGAAAAGATTATCAGCCTATAATTAGGGATTTATAATTACCTAATTAAAAGCCAAATCTTCTCAAGCCCAGCCCAAGAATTTCCATTCAAACAAGTAACAGCTCCGAGTAATGAGCGTTAATTGGAGGGTCCAGCTGACGAGGGCTTTAATCTGGAGAGTGGTCCGGTTTCTTCCGGTCATTCCTAACACGGTTCTACCCAGAGTGAGGCTGCTGTGACCACTGCTTCTGAGTGGTGGCAGCTTTCAGGGTGACACAATTCTCCTTGTCTTTCCGTATTCTTCGTGGAAGTCTCCATCACTTGATGCTATACATGATAATTTGGAGAAGTTGTATTTGAGATGGAGTAGAAGAGAGATCCACAGATCACTTTAAGTTTGCAGAGTGTGAATTCCAGCAGTGTTGAGTGGATTATAGCACTCAAATCTAGGTTTAGGACTGTACAGAAAGACATCTGTTGTTTGTATTTTGAATCTGATTGCATAAAATATAGGGGGAATCAATCATCTGACAAAACCACTGACATTCTATCTAAGAGTGAGCAGCTTCCTCAGCAAAAATTAGGCTTTTTCTTGGAAGGAAAATCCAAGCTATTGATTTATGTGGCAAAATGTCAGCTGATTAATCCTATCAGAGAACTTTAATTAGATACATATTCATTTGCTATCCTTGTCCCTGGACTACTACTGCGTACAGTATTGGCCTGCATTTGGACTTGCTGGTGTCAGCACTGCACAGTTAGTTTGCAACATGCAATCTCACCACATGCAGAAATACTGCAGTTGAGCCAAAGAGGTATTTAAGTTGAAATAAATTAATTTCTACTGAAGTTTAAAATTTTAAAAATTTAAAAATTAGTAATTATAGTTGTATTTTGTGGTTTTTAAAAGTATTTTATTACACAAATGCACAAGTAAAGGCCAGATGGTGCACCACAGATATTTCAAGGCCTGAATTAGAAAATCCAATCATGGTTCGCAGTGGAAGCTCCCTGCACAAAATTCAGATTTTATGGAGTGATAGGTAAGGTGCTGAAATTTATCCATACAGTTTGAGACACAGCTGAAAATTTGTACACCTCTCTTCTTTCAAAATTCAACTGCCTCAGCTCCAAAAACCAAATGGTTGTGAAAAGATGGAGATCATGTCAGAAAAGATCTATATAAAAAAAGAGGATTTTCTCCCAAGAAGATGCTTTTTCCATCTCTACTTTCCAGAATGGATTAACAACTTGCATACAGGAACTTGATTAGATTTTCAAATGTTTCAAAAGAAATTCAAATATTGACAACTAAGTCTGATCACCTCATTGCTGCACTCTGTTTTTAAATATCTCAACTACTTGTTCTCTTTTACAAATAAATTTACATAGCGTCTTTCTCTACTCATTCAAACAATGATGAAGAATGAGTTTGCAAATCTCATCATCACATCAGATGTAGTTTAAAGGGTATTATTTGCAGAAATACTGATCACAGAAGTGTTTTTTTCCACCAAGGTTTTGATTATGAGGTTAATATGCACATCAGCTGCTATTAAGGCTTATATTCTGACAGTTCTGTCTGAGGATGTCCTAGGTGGGCTGAGCAGAAAGCACTTCACTAGTGTGGGTTTGCCTTATTTTGTATCAGAGGTAGGAAAACAGTTCCTTCTCAATGGATGCCAAGCCTTTCCTGATCCTCTTGAGCTTGCCAGGATATGTAATCTAAAATATTGAATGATCATGTTGTAAATCAATGAATAGACAGGTGAAGCCTAAGACATAAACGTGAACAAGTATCTTCAAAGGAGGGGGGAAAATATATTTTGTATTTAAAAGCAGAGAAAATGGAAAGCTTTTGCTTTGAAAGGTGAACACTGAAGATCCAGGGTAATATTTGATTCTTGAAGGTGATGGGAAATTATTCAGTAGCTAGACAAATAGGCTTGCTTCAGACCATGCATATGGCCATGGTGTTTGAGCATATTCAAACAATGAGACCTGGAAAACAGACAAATTGAAAGGGCAGCAGAAGTTAGGTCATAAAGAAAGAAAATAAATTGGAAGAGGAGTAATAAAATTACTTGAAAATGAAGAATCACAAAATTTTATAGTTGTTTCAGATTCCCTGTCTTTTCTCCGAGAAGTGATTGCCCCTTTCTGGCTCAGTCATTACAGAGGCTGTTCCAGTACTTTCAATACCCTAACTCTTTCAGTGTCCTCCTGTCATGTATGCAGGTTTTCACATCCCAGCTTTATGATGCACCTGCATTTATCAAATAGTTGTTTTCCAGGTATGGCAATTGCTCCTGGGTCTAGTCCTCAATTTATTTATATTGGATATTGGTCAAGTCCCCAGTCTTTTGCTGAAATTACTCAATCAGCTTTTTCCCAGATGAAAGACAGCTATGAATGATAAAACTGTGCGCAGCAAAGCATGTTCTAGCTAGATAACACAAATATTAATTATGCCAAGTTTAGCATTCTCTGCTTAGCAAAATCCTCCTGGGTAGATCTTGTCCTCTCAAGTGCCTTAAAGTGCTTTCTTAGCATAAACATCACACATGCTCAGAAATCCTGTAACAAAATACTTCTGGCAAAATCTCACATTATTTAATACTCTCACCCAAAATTACTAAGACTTAAACTCACCTGGAGTGCAGAGAAAATCCATAGGACCATAGAATGGTTTGGGCTGGAAAGGACCTTAAAAATCTTCTCATTCCTACCCCCTTGCCATGGTTCAGGTTACTCAAATTTGGCCTTGAACACTTCCCAGCATGGGGCATTCCAGAACTTCTCCAGGCAACCTGTTCCAGTGCCTCATCACCCTCACAGCCAAGAATTTCTTCCTTATGTCTGATCGAAACATATCCTCTTCTGGTTTAAAACCATCAAGAGAGCTAACATGAGACTTCCCATACCAAATTAAGTTTGATCAAATGACAAAGCAAAACAGAGTCTGAAAGACAATGTCACACAACGATATCAACTAGAGATACCATTGAAGTCCCACTATGGGAATTATTCAGGTGTACTGTGGTGGGTTCACCTTGGTGCTGCCAGATGCCCACCAAGAGGTTCTATTACTCCACCACAGGAGAGGAGTAGAAAATACAATGGGAAAGCTGATGGGTCAAGAGAAGAACAGGCAGATCATTTACCAATTAACATCACAGGCAAACCAGACTCAAACTAAAGAAATTAATTTAATTTATTTTCATTTAATAACAGAGTAGGATAGTAAGAAGCAGAAACAAAACTGAAATCACCTTCTTCTTACCCCTCCCTTCTTGGGTTTAATTTGCCTCCTACTTTCCTGCCTCCTCCCCCGGAGCGGCACAGGAGGATGGAGAATGGGAGTTGTGGTCCATCCATATTGCTTCATCTCTGCCACTTCTTCATCCTCACACTCTTGATGACCTTCTCATCCAGCAAGGGTCCTTTCCATGGGGAACAGTCCCTCAGGAACAGGCCCACAGGTCCTGCCAGCAAACCTGCTCTGCTGTAAGCTCCTCTCCATGGGCTGCAGAAGCTTCAGCAAGGAGTGCTCTGCACTCTGAATATCTGCTCTGGCAGACCCCCTCGGGCTGAGGGGCACAACCTGCTTCACCATGCTCTTCTCCAAGAGACAAAGGGGAATCTCTGCTTCAGCACTAGAGCACCTCCTCTCCTTCCTTCTGCAGTGACCTGAGTTCCTGCAGGCCCGTCTCTTCCACATTTCCCCACTCCTTTCATAACTACTGTTCAGGTTTTCTATCACTTTTTTAGATATGATAACACATGGGTGCTGCCAAAATCACTGATGGGTGCAGCTTTATGGCTGGTCCATCTTGGATCTGGCTGAAACTGGTTCTGTATGACATGGGGGAACTTCTGGTCTGTATGGTCTGGAGAAGACACAGCTACAGCCACCTTCTCACTACCAAAATTTTATTACAGAACCCCAGTACAAATAGTATATGTTACTAGGTATGAAAACCAAAATTAATCCAGCTGGTTAACTAGCATCAGAGGTTCACAAAAAGCCTGACAAATTTAAGAGAGTTTTAATATTTTCACAGCTTATTTTAAAAATTCCAGTTTTCATTAGGAAAAAGATTTTGTTGTTGTTAGCTGTTTTCTAGTATATTTAAAATATTTTTAAACACCATCAGCATATAAATTGACTAGTCTACAAATGAACTGTGAGGATTTTTTCTACATTGTTCAGGCTTTTCTTCTTGATTTTTAGAAGTGGTTATCAGTTAACAGAGATTAGAGTTCAGTTAGAGATTATTTCTTTTCCCACTAAATTATTATATTTAATTATATTTAAATTATTCAGTTCTTCTTCATAATTTAAATATGCTGCTTTGTTTCTCCATTATATATTGCTTGTTGTGTTTTAGTTAATTTCCTTTTAGTTTAATAATGATTAATTTTTTAGTGATCTCATTTCTATTTGCCTTTCTTGTTGAGATAATTCTAGTAACTGACAATGGTGAGATGCACGCAGTATATCAATATTAAGTAATTGAAAAGTCTCTAACTTAGTTACAGAAATACTCAAAAAAATTCCATTTTGCAAACATTCAAGTAGAAAAATAATAGGATAAAACAGTATGAAAATACAGGTTTCATTTGAATTACTGATTGACCCTACTGGATTTGTAACATAACATTAATAAAAATATGGTGTATCCAGAAACAGATCTGTTGAACTAACCTTCTATGAAAACTTTATTTCAAAACATTACATCACAAAAATTCTGACAATGGGGGAAAGGCAGAACCCTCAAGCATAAAAGTGTCTGTTGCCATGTTCATAGTAGGGACTGATAATTAAATTGGGTTTGCAACAGATGGGAGGAATGTAAGCCAGTTTGTGGCAGAAGGCAGACACGCTAGCTAATGAGAAATCACAAAATTGTACTGCAAACAAATGCAAACTGAGGTGGGTAAGAGAGCCTGTTAACCAAACTGTATTTCAGTTAAAGCTATGAATACTTTAACAGCAGAATTAGCAGTGCCATGCAGTTATTCAGGCATAATGGTATGTAAAATTATTATGCACCTTTCTGATGTCCTCCAGTTTATCTCAAAGGGACTAAAGGAATCTGCACATGAAAAGTGATTTAAAAATTAAAAATTATACTTGGCCCAAGTAGGAACTATCACAGAAGTGTGATAACAGGTCTGCAGGAGTGTATTGAAATAGTTATAACTAAATAATGTTTTTGTCAGAATGTGAACTGGTGATTGAATTGGTCACTCATGTTTGAACTCTAAAAAAAAATGTCTATTTTCTGGAAACAGTGAACTTATTTATTGAAATTATAATTAAATTATATGTGTTTGAACAATGGTAGACAGCTCTATAATTCAAAAATAACCTTATAATGTAAATAAGAAAGAAGTGTGGATTTATTTTTGTATCTACATAGAGATGATACTGGAGCAATTCGAGGGGATTTTATCAAGAAAAGCTCCTTGATGTATTGATGATTCCCTGACTGTCTGGCAAATCCCCTATTTCATGGCGACTCTTTGTAGAATGGTATAGGGAAGAGGTCTGTGAATGAAAATTAAAGCAATTGAAAGTCAGAGCCATCTCCAGCTCAAGAGAGGGACACATCATCCTTCAGCCTGACTTATTGCAGGGACTAATGGTACATTTGCCTCTTACCACTCCTGCCAGATGAAACACATTTGCTCAAGAAAAATACTTGATGCATGACACAAAATAATGGCTCTGATCAGACTGTTACATTCAGCAATGCCAGAGGTGGTCATCAGACCTCTTCTTGTTGTGGCTGCCAGGCCTACTGAAAGCTCAGAACACATTCACCCTGAGATCACTGCCCACCCTGCTGCATTTCATTAAGTTGAGCTGCGTGGTATCAAATGCAGACCAGATGCTGCAAGTACCCGACAAAGTGGGCTCCTCACATCTGTGCCAGATATCCTGTTTGCACTCTGTCTTGAAGATCTCTCCAGATGAGGTCCCCCATCACCTTACAGGTTAACAGCTCTTTTCACATCCCATATTTTAATTAGTTTGCTTCAGATCTACACTTCAGCTGTAAAGAAAGATTTTTAAAAATAGAGTTTTAGAAGGTCTACTAGATCCATGTCTGTTAAACAATGTGTAGCCCCCTGGGGGATTCTTCTATTTTATTGGAAGACCTGAATAAAAAGAAAATGTCTGTATAGAGAATGATGATAGGATCACTCTTAGCTCTGACCTGACATGGATTTAATTGATATTCCTTCATTCTTGCTGTTTTCTATATGTGTTAACAGGGTGTTTTGGGTCAGACTGAGGAAAAGCTCACAGCCCTTACATTGCTGCACTTTGCATTGGTAGCTGTTGTTGATAACTGTCCTGTGTTTTGGCTACTGCCAAGTGGTATTGTCCCTCTGACACTCCTTCCCCCACCAATGGGGATGGGGGGTGCGGGGGGGGGGGGGGTGGGGGCGGCAAGATCCTGGGAGGGGACACAAGCAGCCAGCTGACCCAAATCAGCCAAAGGGATATTCCATACCAGATGACATCAGCTCAGATAGATAAGTGAAGGAAGAGAGGAGGAAGGGGGGGCATCAGTGATCCTTCAGTGTTTGCCTCTCAGAGCAACCATCACGCCTTCTAAAGCCCTGCTTCCCAGGAGGTGTCCAAACATCGATGCTGATGGGAAGTACAGACTGATTGGTTTTCTTCTATTTAGCTCTTGTGTGCACAGATCTCTGCTTGTTTTCTTCCCTATTTTGCTGTAATAAACTGCCTTATCTCACCTGCTGGTTTTTCCATATTATTTGCTCCCTTCTCCCAGTGGGAAGGGAGTGATAGGGCAACTGAGTGGGCACCCGGCACCTAGCCAGGGTCAACCCACTACACAGGGTGTTCATTGCAGTGTCTTATATGCATTCTTTTGAATTTCTACAATGGCACAATTTCCACGATTGGAAACTGTGCATACAGTCCTGCATGATTCATACAGTCCTGCATGATTCTAGCAAAATAAAAAAAAAAAAGGGTTGGGAAAGTCAGTTTTACCAAGTGAAAAGCACAGTGATTGTGGTAAGTTATATATATTTTAAATTAGAAAGTTCAAAAGAGAACAAAGACTGAGACAGCTGCATTTTGGTATCTAGGTTGATCAAATAGAGGACAATAATATAGAACAAATGACAGTAGAAAACATTTTGATTCTGCACCTTCTATTTCCTAAAGAGATTTGCTGCTAAAGCTACCTAAACTTTAGTATTACTCCCAGAGTAAAAACATATATATTTTAAAGATAACATAGTATTCAATTGCTGTATCAGACATATTCATCAACTAAATGGATGTAAAATGTCTTTTTCCATATGAGTTTTTCTCTTGGCAGAGAGCTATCTATGAATTTGCCAATGTAAATTTAACTTCAGGATTCTAAGAAAATTAGTAATAAACTAGGAAAACTTGAAACTATTTAGGTTAACAAAGGTCTCCTATACCTAGATCTAATACAGCATGAAGTAACAGCTGACTTTATATTTATGAGACAGACTGTAGACAAAGGGACCATTGCTTACCAATACCATAAAGAAAAATGTAGAAGCATTTGATTATAAACCTCAATGAGATGTTTAAAATATGAGTTGAGTGGAGGCAGAAGCCTACATGAATCGTCTGGTGTGGCTGACTTCCCCCACTCCATTATATTTAAGCAGCTTTACTGTGCCTTTGAGATGGGAAAATACCAGCAATGGATATAAATTCCAGACTTAGACTCTTGTCTCTCAAAATCTCTGGAACTATTGACTCATTATCCAAGCCATTATCTTTCAGGCCTGTTTTCACGGAGGTTATTTTTATACATAACTGGTTTAACAATACAAGATTTAAAGGCGGCGTTGTAAAGATCAAAGTTCTACTGATCAGCTTTACAGTTTTCCACGATACTGTGGGGCTGTTGTCTGATCTGTGAGGGGAAGGTGGCCAGCAGCCCTTGTGTATGGCACAGAGGCTCCCAGCACACTGCATGAGTCCAGCCCTGGGAACATCTGCCCCTCCTAAAGTCCAAGAAAGTTTATTTTATACAAGGCAATGAAGAATGTGAAGCAGAGAGTCAACATCTGAAAGCCCTTCATTTGCTAAAGACTTATAAATAAGAACACATAGCATTATTCTCAGTCCTCCTTCAAATGAGTTTAAAACATTTTTTTCAGACATGTATTTTTCCAAATAGTCTTTTTGAATGCTTTTTTATGTTAGCATTTAAATCATATAAGAAACAGGAATTGTTGCATTTATTAAAATAACAGACTCAGAACAGAACAGCAAAAGATTTCTTTTCATACTTCACCCAAAGAGTTTGAATACATACAATGTTTTATAAAGACCAAATGGTTAGTATTAAAGAATCTTTAAAATATAACCAAACAGCTAAGGATTCTGTCTAGACTTTGTCTGGTCCCCATCTCAAGTGTGGGCCTTGGCCTTGCTGAAAGTCAATTGTTCTTCCCTCCTGTTCTTGGTTTCTAAGAAAACACAGGTGTGCTGCTCCAGGCAGTGCCATTGTGACCCAAGCATCACATGGATGAACAGGGGACCAGGATGAAGGGGTAAGGGTGCAACATAAATTCTGGCTGCAAAGACACATGACTTGCCTTTCTTGGTAAGGGGACTTCACTTGGCTGGGGGGTTGATTTTTTTAGTGTAAAAACTTGCAGTTATTATATTACCTCAGATATGTCTCTCTGCCCTTGTTGTGCTGAGTTGTTTTTCTACTTTCTTTAGTTACAACTTTCTTCAGTTGTGGACTGGTGGAATGAGGACACTCTAAAGAATTGGGTTTTATGCCTTTTTTTAGTAAGAGGAATGCAATAAAGCAGGTGAGAGCAAGCCCACTATATCACAGAGCATGTTCTTCATTCCAGGTGGATAAGTGAAAAAAGGAGCCACACCAGTTTTTCTTTCTTTCTGTTCATACCATACTCACCAGCTTGGATCCTGCGAGCAGTACGGACAATTGGAGGGTGCCAAAACCCAGGGTGTGTGTTGCCTTCCAGGGCAGGGATGTTTTGGGTGAATCAAGTCAGCATCTAGGTTCCTAATACAATTATAGCCCTCAAGACCCTTGTACACGTTCAATGAATCCTATAGGCCTTCATTTGAGATGAAAGCTACCTATCTCTTGAAGATCGGGGACTAGTAAGATTCTAGGTCTAGTAATAATTATGTTCTTTTGCATGCCAGCCCACATTTTTTCCAAGAGATACAAATTAAATACATGTCTTCATGCTCCCAGATGGCTCTACTGGGAAAAGAGTTCTCAGATTTACCCAGGTGGGATAATTTTGACTAAGAAAAGCGTTTTTGTCAGGTCAACTCTGTATTTCTTTGTGAAGAATAAAAGGCTTGAGAAAAGATATATGAGAAAGAAATGGGGACATATCTCTTTTGAAGTACAAAAGCAGTGTGTTCTGAAAGTCACGTTTGATGCTGTTATTGTGGCTGTATGTGTATCTCCACAAATGAAGCCAGAACGCAGAGGAGTCAGCATTAAAAATTGTCTTCAGAGTGCATTGTACCAAAGTGTTTCCTTGTAAATGCAAATGAAAGGCATCTCTGTACTTAAAGCAACAACATGTAATTTTTTTTTTTAAATTGAAGAATCAGATCACAAGTTTTTAAAACACTGCAACAATTCAATCCAATTTGAAGGCAATGTGCTGCCATAAAAATTAAGCATACTCACAGCTATGCAAATACTATTTTAAAATTAAGAACCTGGGATCAGTCTTCTGGCAAATAATGTTCTGTGCAGCAAGTAATGCTTTAATAATTTGTTATCTGCCTCCTAGTCTCGACTGTAATGCTGTTCAACACCACTTTGAAGTAACAATACACGCAGTGAAAAAAATCAGCATGTTAATAATTTTGGCATTTTTTTGTTCAAATTCTGTACCTTGCAATTATATTTTACTTTTTATGAGCTTTTATCACAATTACTACATTTTTCAAATGCAGAATTTTCCTCTATTTTAAAGTACCCTTTATCTTCAATGTGTTTCTTCCATTATGATGAATTTCCCCTGTACATTTAGTTTTCTGCATTGTTTGCTTTCCTTCTCCCTGCTTTCCTGCTGTGAAATATTTTTACATTCCTCTGCATTTGGAGGTCAGCTTGCAACAATTGTGAGCTCCTAGGGGTGTTTTTTGAGGATACCCTCCCTGTTGATGAGGTGGAGACTAGCAGTACATTGGAGGGGCTGCTTCCAGTATGATGTAACATTAAAGACTTTTACCCTTGAAGGATGTAAGTTTACTTCAAAAGTGGGAAGTGCAAAGTTAAGCAAGACCTCTTTTTTTGTGAAGGAGGGAAAAGTAAAGGCAACGTGGGCCCACTGGTAGCATCCTGAGAGGAAAGCACACATAAAGCTGGCACATCAACATTTTCTCAGCCAAAGGAAGCAATTGCTTTGGTAAAACATTTGTAAGGGTGTCAGTGAACAAGACAGATTCCCCTCAGTGTTGACCCAAAGTAGGAAATAAATTCCCATGGGAACAGAGAGTTACAACAAACCTCACCACCTCCTACTGGAAAATCAATCTGTACATCTCTGACATTACCTTGAGCAGCATAAGCATGTAGGTACATTCTAAGTACTCCATTTGTTGTTGGACATGGTTATTGCCTGGGAAGGAGAGAAATAAGTAAATAAACAACAGATATTAGTATTACCCTAGTGCACCTGGCCTTAGATGCAGCAGTGGTGAGTCTGACTGCTGAATGTACAGCAAAGGGCTTCAGTTTTACAGGCTTAATCACACTTAACATGTTTCCCATACAATAAGAAATGGCCTGGACAAATTCTTCATTAGCTTACAGCACTTTGACATGACGGTACTTCTTTTGATGACAGGAGAAATTTTATGATTTTGAGCAAAATGAGAGTCAGTCCCTGGTTCTTGCAAATGCAAAATTAAAATATTTATGCACTTTATTAATTTATTTTTAGTAAATGTCATTATCCTGGGGGTTAAACTGAATTAATTTCATAAAGAAATAACTGCCATAAGGAGTCATGAAATGCCTTTGTGAAACTGGTAGCCAAAAAAGCAGCTATTTCAATGGCTAGGATATACAGTTTGGGTTTTAACAAAGGTTGGAATCTAAGTTCTCTTTGTTGTTTGGTATATGTATATGGATATGCCCTTATGAGGGGGGAAAGAGGTAGAAATCTAAGCAGCAAAACATTGAGGAAATGGAAGTCAAAATTTCAACCAGGCCTTGCAGCATGATACAAGGAAAAAAAAAAGTTCTGGGGGAGATTTGGAAATATGTAGGCAGAAAACTCCTAACTCCTTCCTCCACATCTCTTTTAAATTCTCCTTGCAAGAACAAAAAAATTAGCTAACTGCCCTAAACAAAAATCAACTGCAATGGTACAAGTGTGGTCTATGTGATGGTTGCTGCATTAACCTTATCAAAATCAGACAGGAGAATACGAATCTGTTTAAAACTCATTGCTGAACACTAGGTTATTCACATTCTCGTTCTGCCTGGAAACATTTGCAAGAGAATATTTCAGACAGGAACAGCCTGATTCTATTAATAAAGTTGCTGGCAAGATATGAAAAAGCCCAAAGATTACGTGACTGCTCTGGTTAGGTGAGTTAAACAAACACTAGTTTAAGTAATTGCTTTGTATATAGAAAAAACTCTCCTGAAAGAACACGGATTAGCCCATTAAAAAATTAAATAAGCTACACCTATGAATGCTTGTAAGGTCTATACCATTGCAAATAAAGACACACTGTATGGGTCCATAGTTCCTTTAGAAATACATGTTAAATACACATTACTCTAAAACTCACAGATCATTCAAACACAGTTAAACTCAGGAAATTGAGGCTATAGATTTTGAAGTTAATCTTCTGGTGAGCCTGTCCAATAGGTGCACACTTCCCCCATATGACTGATATTCTTACAAGCTCTCAGCTGGCACTGCTGGTGGTGTTAAAGTTCCTGCATGGTTTCCATTATACACTCCTTTTCATCCAAGCACTATTTTCAATTTGACCATCAAAATTCACTCCAGAGCTGCAATCAGACAAGAACTAGTTATTAATTCTGTATGTCTGTGTTCCTGAAACCATCTTTTATTTTTGGAAAGAAATAGAACTGTTTTCTGAACTGGGTGTTTTCCCCCAACAGTAATAGTGAAATCTACCCCCAAGATAAAGGTGTGTACCTCAGTCTCACTTTAGCCCCACTTGGAACAAGTCCAACAGACTATTATTCAAGATAGAGATTTCCAAATATAAGCACTGTCAATGAGGTGGATAGACGCAGAAAAATGTATATTTTCAGGGTCAGATCATAGGCTCAAGACGTTTGGATTGTCTTGTTGTTTAATTTGAAAAAAAAAAAAGTTACTATTCTCACTTGTCTGAGGAAAAAATTCCTGAAAATCAAACAATAAAAATTTTTTATTTTTAATTATTTTTAACTTTTCCACTGCCATTTAAACAACCTGTCACATTTTGTTTGGTTGTTTGTTTTTGTTTTGGGGAAGTTTGGCTTGTTGGTTGGTTGGTTGGTTGGTTGGTTGGTTTGGGGAGGGAGAGATCAAGGGGAATTGGTTTGGGGGTTTTGTTTAGTTTTTGTTTAGTTTTGGGGATTTTTTGTTTGTTGGTTGTTTTTTGTTTGTTGTTGTTGTTGTTGTTGTTGTTGTTGTTATTTTTCTACCCAAGGGTAAAATTTTCTTATCCACTCTGTCAGGTGAAGAGGAGGCGATGTATTGGTGGGAGACCAGAGACCTGAAACAATTTTAGAGGAGCTTTTTTTTCCTGTTTAATTAAGAAAATGTAATTAAACAAAGCCACTGCTCATTTAGATCCTGCCTTTGACAGAAAAATATATGCAGTCAATGAATAATCATATGTTTTCATCACTACACTCACACAAGGTTCAAACAGTGTCCAGACCAGTGAAAAGCACCAACAGGAGCAACACAGAGCCCTCTGCATTTCAGGGCTCATACCTCTTTTCCCTCCTGCCTGGTCTAGGAAGGACAATTGAATTTTTGAAGGAAAATGTTTTTTACATGTTATGCAAATGAAAATGTATTGATGGCTAGGGTGTTGATACAGATTTGCATCAGATTATTTTTTTGTGCCTCATTACAATAACCAATATTTCTAACCTCTTTTAACTGGCTACCTTATTTGCCAATCTGAACAGGGTATGCTGTTGGGAGTATGTACAGAGGCACTCAGTTATGGCTTCAGCCTCCATATGCTTCCTCTGCAGTCACAAGAGAGCAGTAAACACCTCAGCAAGGCAATTCAAAGCATCAGAGTTAAAGTAAGCTGGGTCTCTTTGTAGACCTTCAGGCTTCCTGGGATGAGCCTTTGCTGACTACAGGAAGAGTTTAAACTCCTAGCTCACAGACATACATCCATAAGCATTAGTGTCTGGTGAATCTCCTGCTGAATGAGTGAGGTGAAGAGGCATGCCTCTCTTAAATCTCCCCCAAACTTGCAGTGTATTGAGACAGAGAAAGACTTTTCTCAGTTTAAGGAAAAAAACCCCTACATTCCATCAATTCTTAATCTGTTGTTTTATTGTAACCCTTTGTTAAATATAGGTTATGGATTTAAGGCTCAAAGAGATCTTCCAAAGCAAAAAAATTTAAAAAGTGGGGAGAGATCAATGCACACCTGATTTTCTCTTTATAACAAACCTGACTCAGGGGCAAAGATGCTCTTGTCCATCAATTCAGAGTGTAAAGGAGTGAAAAGTTTCACATGACACTTGAAGGAAGACCTTTTATCTGAGGAGATTAACCTTTCTTCTCCTTTATTTCTCATCTAATACATCACTAGACACTTTCTTCAGAAAGCAACCTTTCTTGCTTTTGCTCAAAATCTGCCTGTTAACATTTCTCAGGCATAATTCCTTCAGCTTCTCTGTTGAAGGCAGTAATGCAACTCATCATCAGATACTTGGTACTCAAACACCAGGGCTGGGAACTAATTGGAAACCTTCATGGCTTGTGTGCAGATCCATGGAGTGAAGCCTTTCTGCCATGTATTTAAACATAGATAGCTTCCATCCCAGATGCCATACAACCAATATTAGGACAACCTGGGGTTTGAAATATTGAGGCTTGCTGAGAACTACTGTATGTTAGAATGAGCACAGCATGGTACAGACATGGCTATATGGTTTCTACAGGGGATATTAACTCAAAAGGAGCATTCCATTAGTGCAGCTACTTGGCTTCCCAACAGGAGCTTGCCCTCAGATTAATAAATATGTATAATCTGTATGAGTCACTGGTTTCACAGGACAGTCTGCCTGTGCAGACTACTAGATAAACTCTGCTGTGGATGAATAAAGCCTAGCAAGTGTTATTAAATGTGCTCAAAAGATTATTTTTTTCTACCTATAATAATTTGAAATATAAAATTACCGCATGCTTGATGTACAAAGAACATTAAAGAGAGTTTTTAATATTCTTCAGGAGCTCTCGAAACTTGTCCACAATCCTTCAGATCTGAGATAAAAGACAGTCTGTACCTGCTGGCTCAAATAATAAATTATCTTCCATTCAGATTGTTTTGAGGTGTTCTACCTTTACACAGAAAATATTAAACTTCATATTTAATGACATTGGCCTTGTTTTCAGTGTCAGATCTTCAGCTAGTATCAGCTGATGCTGGATTCATTAGCTTCTTTGAATGGCTTGAATTTACACCAGCTGAGGATCTGGCTCCTATTCTTGAAAATCCAAGCCAACACAAAAGGACTTTCCTCTCTGCTTCTTATAGGTCTTTCCAGTATTACAGCTACTAATCCCAGATGTAGCCTGTGCTGCTGACAGATGTCCTTAATAATTATATTGTTGGGTCTTCTGCTTACTATGTTTAGCATGATACTGACATATGGCAATGCTGCGACGATACTGGGGCACAGAGCCAATGTTGTCATTTCCTATTTACAAAGTAATATGTTTGGGAACCAACACGAATTCAAATAGGAAGGAGCTTTCTGATGAGGACCCTGCAGCCAGTGCTGGTTAGTGGGAGGCATAATATGTAAATGGAGAGATTAAGAGCTTTATTTTAATTAATCAATTACTTAATTAAAGGGGCAGGGCTGACAGCTGCATAATCACAGTTGGATCTTTGGAGGTTGAAACATTTTCTTTCTCTTTTCAGGCTTTCAACCTTCATGTCACCTTTCATTTCTTTCACCCCTTTTCCCACCCTAACGTCCTGCTGCTCCTTTTTCCACATTACCAACAAAATCAGTCTCATCCTCAACATCCCTGCTGCCCAGACATATTGCTTGTTTGGCATAATTTCTCTTCTAGACTACATGACCTCCATTCTTCCCTTATTTTCCACATAATTTCATATACAGCTGTAGATATTTTCTGCCTGTCTTGCCACTGCCATGGTGGCTTTCCTGCTCTTTCATTTTGTTATTCTGCAGGGCCATGATTTTCTACAGGGATAATTTAGCTATGCCCTTCTCTGTTTGATGCTCAAGGATTTTGTGCCTTTTCTGAGTTCCATTCCATAAGGAACTCTCTGCAGTTCCTCCTTTGATATTCCTGTTTAGAAAACAATTGAGCCTTGTTTCAGTTCGCAGGAGGTGTGAGTGCTCAGGTGTCTTGCCAGTCTCTTTTATTAACAGGTTATACAAAGTTCTGTGCAACGGAATTTAGGAGGAAGCAAACAAGAGGAGATTTTTTCCTGCTAGAAGTGTTTCAAATCTCTTTCAGCCAGCACTTTACCCCCTAAAAATAATTTTTTATAAGCTCTCTTTTATTTGTTTTGAGAACCAGGCTCTTAACATTTGTTTGGAGAGTGACCAGCGTTTCTCTCCTAAATGTTATTTTTCCCACCTCAATGTCCTGAGCACATCTCCTAAGACAGCATTCCCCCAAATCCTTTGTCAGCCTGAACATCACAAGGGCACTGGTTTTGATGGGCATGTACTTTACAGGAAGTTTTCTACAGATTTGGCCATCTTTTTACAAGGTGTTTAACTTCATGTTGTCTAAAAAATCCTATAGGCTTCTGGTTGTGAGGCTCAGCTCAGACAACAATTATGAAACAAAATGTCCAAAGGTAAAGATTCATGTAAGGACAGATCTTAGAGAAGGACCCCTTGCAATCAGATATTGCTCCCTATTGCAGCAGGTTTGTGACTCGCAACTACTGACAGTGTAGACACTTTTGTGGAACAGAATATTCTTACCTGGTATCATACTTGCTGTTTTATCTCCAGCTCAGTTTTAAACACAGACACAATACACAAGACTTTCTGGGCCTCAGGTCTTGTCTTGAGAGAACAACACAGAGCTTCACACCAGCCCTTTATAGGGATGGTTATCCTCAAATGGAGACAAAGGCATGGTTTGATTCCAAGGTTCCACAGCCCACAAGCCTCTGGCAATCTATGTTTTATATGAAAAGAGACAGATTAGTTCAACCACTTTTAACAGAGTAAACCAATTATGAAAGTTGTACCAATAAAGATCTTTCTCAGTTGTGCTGGTCCCTGCATATATAACTGGGCACTCAGGGCCTGAAGTTGACAACCCATTAGAAGATCGAGCAGCCTGTCTTGCTGAGTTATTAACTAAGCTCCCTGGCATTAATTCAGAAAATCCTACATACCAGACTCCAGCTGGCACTCTTGAATCCTGTCTCATTCCAACGGCAAATCTGCTGCAAGAGCACCATACCTAGATCAAAGAGTCTGAGTTTCATCCATTTATTTTTCAGGTCAATCCACCATATAGTTGAAATTAGACCAATAGAAGTCTGATAGTCCACCCTGAAGAGCATGGTAGTACAGATCCTTCAGTGACAACCACAGAACATGAGACTATTGCCCTTGTGCTTTTCAGATTTGTGTCCAGACAGGTTAAATTAGCCTAGGTGTATTACTGGGCCTGTGGTTGGTTGGTGCTTTTGTGGTTAGCAAGAGAGAGAGCACCTAAATCAAGGGACAGACTTATAGACCTGAAAATGTGAAAATATATGCTTTCTATGACATCCATGGAGTCAAAACCACAGTGAGTAAAGGACATGAGACAGCAATGAGAGATGCAGGGGCAATGAAAAAGACCACATGGTTGGACTGTCACAAGCAGCTGAATCAGACTGAACCGTAGAGATCAAATCAACAGGTCTGAATGAAATATGGCTCATTTCAGCAGAGATTCACTACTGAGTCAGTGAATTGGCATTCCTGAATTGCTGAATTGCTGAATTCCTTTGCTGAATTGGCATTCCTCCCTAATATTAGCAGTTCTCTCCTGGAGTTCACACTCTTGTGAGGAATCATACCTCTGGAATGGCACGTGTCTCTGTGTGTATGTGTTTGTTTTCAGGCTGAGAACATAGTTGAAAAATGGCATTTCAACTACATTGTTCAAAATGAATCAATTTTGGAATAAAAACAATCCCCAGAGTCTGGTAGTCAGGTGTACCCTTCCCACTCAAACATGAATTTAATGATCAAACATGAATGATGGTGATCTTTACCTTATTTGCAATATTGTGCTGTGTCAGGTGTTTCCAGGTCCCTTTATTGAACACCCAATACTTATTTCAATGTGCAATACCTACATTGCCACAGACACTATTCTTTTACCCTAAAATCCTTCCAGCCATAATCTGTGGATTAGTTGAGGATTTAACTGAATCGAAAACTATAATTGGTGTGAAAGCCATAGTCTAAGGTGCATTCAATTTACGCAGAAAATCAAAAATATTTCAATGACTACTTTGATGTCAGCTCACTTGTTAAGTTCCTGATTATGAAGAACCCACACACAATGAATAAGAAATTTTGTTAACTTGTTATTCATGAAGATGCATTACAAACTGAAATGTGAAGAAATTTTTGGATTAGGACCTTCTTTTCTCTTGCTTAAGAGAGCAGTACATAAGAGGGGGGAGTTTTCTGGGAGGAGACAGCTGGTGCTTGGGGATGGGTTGGGCATTGGTCAGAGGGTGGTGTCATGCATCACTTGCTTTTCTTGGATTTTATCTGTCCCCATCTCCTTTTTATTAGTAGTATTAATGTATTTTGAATTATTACACTGTTCTTATCACAAGCCATGAGTTTTACTTTTTTTTTTTTTTCCTGATTCTCTTCCTCATCCCACTGGGGAAGGATGGAAGAATGAATGAATGACTTCACAGTACTTAGCTGCTGGCTGGGGTTAAACAATGGTACCCTATCTTGTGATCCTTAGCAAGGCACTTCTACCAGTTTCATGGCTCCTTCCAGCTTCTTGGAACATAGTGGTTTCACATCATCAGGGGAGAAAAGTAACTACTGCCTTTGAAATTATCAAGTTAACATGAAATGTGCAGAGAAAAATCATGCAAATTCATCTGTCTTTTTATCTCTGTAATATGACAGAGATGGCAAACACTGATGGGCCTTTCTTCACCCCTCCCATGCCCTTTATTCTTATGCTCTCTTAGTCTGTGGATCTAAAGTTCACATTGCCTTTAAAGTAAAGTTCCTTTTTGACAGAACAGGCATGTGGCCTGGTGAGACCTGCCCTCTCTGATGGAGGCAAACTTCCCTCTGCAGGCTGTACAAGGACAAACTGCTTGGGAAGAACTGGAATCCCCTTTTCAATGATGTAATTCCCTTGACTTCAGTGACAGTAAAGAAATTGGCTACAGTATAAGTTTGTATGACCTAGTGGTCAAAATCCCTGTTATTACCATATGAAGGAATTAATTAAAGGCACTCTGTTTCTTTGGCAAAGTCCTAAGCCCTCTGGATCTGATATTTCTAGGGCTTAGTATGTGGGCTGGTTACCATGCAACTGGAGCCTTTGTTTGTTTTAGAAATACAAGATTTCTTTTTTTTCAGTGTACAGACTGGATGAAATTTCCAAGTGCAATAAAGGAAACTTGACACAATAAACAAAAAATTATCCCAGCACATAATTTTCTTTTATGAAGGTGAAATAAAGCTATAAAGTGGGAAATGTCTGTGGACACTGCTGCCCTAGGACAATCTCCCTACTTTCATGTCCTTTTCAAAAGGCACACATCAATAGAATAAACGTGCTATTATTGTAACATCTAAAGTATTTTTTCTTTCAGAAACAGGTATTTTCAGAAAAATTACAGTGTTTCTGTCTATCAACACATTGGTAGATAACTGTTATTTCTTCCCCAAGTACATAGAGAAAGGCATTAAGGCTATCATTGAAATTTTAACACACCATATACAAGAAATACATTGGTAGATAACACATCTTGATGGCCTCTGTGTAGAACCCCTTCCCAAGAAATTCCTATAATGCAACAGACAGTAAAGTACCACCTGAAATCTAGATAACCTGGAGCAGGGGTGGAAAACACACATGGGAGAGGAGGGTGCTGACAGCAGCTGGCTGATTCTTCCAGCTGGAGAGAGAAATGTGTCTGAAAAATGTTCATCTCTCTTTGTCTCAAATTTTGCCATCCAGTGTTTACATCTAATTGATGTTTGCTCCTCACTTAAACCAGAATGCAGATCTTTGCTATCCTGTTTGTTTGTGAGCAGCTCCCAAATCAGGTGTTTTGCTGATAACTGGAACAGAAGAAAGCACTTCTTATCTTTATGCAACTAAAGCCAGATTTCTAAGAAGATAACCACCAGCTTATAGGTACAATCACCACTCCTGAAGCAGTTCACATGGTAACCATAGTGTGAGACCAAAAATACAGCAAGCAAGACAAGGTGCAATATAATTTTCTATTCGGCTGCTGAGGCTTGCTTCTGCATTTCCATTGAAACAGACAAACACACATAAAATGAAATTATGTACAGAGCAGAACCAGCTGTGTTCTCTTCCAACAGCACCTAAATCACTGGACTATAAAATGATGTTTTCTCTTGCTTGTTCTTTCTTTGGTCTTATGACTCTTACATCTTTTGGTGCCCATTTTCAACAGCAAAGGGAAAAAAAAAGAGTTGCAGTTTTAAATATGTTATTTTAAATTAAATATACAAAACCATTAATGTTCTAGAACCTCTTTTTGTTGTGTTTCACAGTGAAATTCATTGTGACTTTTATTTTTTTCTGCGTTCAGTGCTCTCAGAATGTGTAAAATCTGACTTACCAGGTATAATATACTTAGAAACTTCCAATCTCTAAAGAGATTCAGGGCTTTAGATTAAACTCATGTCGTGAATTTAGAGATCAATACTGTGTTTCCTAAACAGAAATGGTTTTGGGGTTTCCAGCATAAATTAATTTTCAAACTGGGACAAGTATGAAATGCCATTTCATACATATTACATGTTATTTATGGCCTTAAAAATGATATCTTGATTTTGGCAGAGCTGAGGATCTTCTCCTCATTGTCATTGGAATTTTCTGTCACATTGCATGCCAGAAAAATATTTTTTTTTCATTTAGTTCTTAAATGAAAATTTAGGATTTTTAATGCTCAGAATATGAAATTGACATTTTGTCCTCAAAGCCCCTAGTGCCCAAATGCTCAGGAAGTGTCAGTGATGCTTTGCACCCGCTGACACTCTGGCTCCAGATAGCCAGCTCACTGCTTTCAGAGCTTCAAATGACCATTTAGGCATTTAACCTTAGACATACAACTTCAGGTCTTAACTGTTCAGTACTAATCTCCACAAGAGAAGCACCTCCCTCAGGAAGATTTCACATGTTATCAGGTCTGGTTTTCATTTAATCAACAAGTAGCATAGCAACTGCCTTGACTCTTATTAGCTGTGAGAGCCTAAGTAGATACTTCAAAGCCCCTCTTGAAATTATAATGAAAAACAATTTCTAGCTGAGAACAGAAGAATCATTTGCTTGATGTTCCCACGGTCCCAGACAGGACAGAAGAACACAATGAAGCTGAAGAGTAATGTGTTGACAGTGAGAGAGGCTGAAGGTTATAAAGACATGTAAAACAATAAACAGTATATGTCATGCCAACAAAATATTTCAGAGGGAAAAGCAGTTCAGGAAAACAATCTGCTTTGCAGCCTTACAGTTTACTTTCTCAGATTCTATTTATTACATTAAAATTACACTGGATGTCCCTTAAGTTTCCATTGTAAATGGAATAGCCAGCAATCAAGCTATATTGTTACCCAAAAGGCTACCAGAAATGGTTATCTAAATATTGAAACATAATTTTGCAGAAGAGCCTTTATTACTGCCGGTGTTCAAGTCCTTTTTTTTTGTTTACACATTCATATTTTATGCATCCTGCAAGAATTGTTATGGTTTTGTGCTCAGAATTTTCATATTTTCTTCTCCTTATTTCTGTTTGTGTTTATTGTGGTATTGCAGAAACCCAGAAAAGGATAGCTTAAAGCCAAGCTAGAGAGTCCATCTATCTAAAGGGTCCATTCCTGAGAATGCAGGGAGAAGAGGAGAATAGGGTCCCAACTTCTTGCTTTACTGCACCAGAAATGTGACTGGGCCTGTGATGACATTGCTCACAGACAAAGCAGATTTATGCTCCATCCCCTACTCAGGACTCACCAGGTACCAAAACGGGCCTTTGCAGAAGTGACTGCAGCACCTGAGGAAGAAAACTGTGATAACTTCAGGAGAAGTTGGGGTGACACAAAAGAAGACCTAGAGACACCAGTGCAGTCTGAAAGGGCTGAGGAATCCTCATCCAGGAACCATTCACTGAGTACATCAATCCTGCATTTACTACTGAATGAAACACTGAAGTTGTAGCAATGATCAGCCCACATCCATGAGACATCACTGCAGCACCTCCACGCACTAAAGAAACTGGTGTTTAGTCCTTCCTGTGCCCACAGAATTGGCACCTTTTGTCTTTTAGATATTCCTGTCATATCCAGCCTTCCAGAATTATTCACTTGTGAGTCTACACTTCAATTTTCTCCTGTAGTCTTCACTTCCCCAAATTGCTGAGAAACATTCTGCATTATTGTATTTGTCAACATTTCATTTTTCAGTGATTCAGGCAAAAGAGAAAAAAAGGCTTCAACAGATTTTTACATAGCTAAAAAATATGTACATGCTGTGTGTAGAAATAAGCACATCTATGCCTTTCTCTCAAACTTTAGCACACAGTGCACAAACTGATGCTCCACCTTTATCTAATGGCTAATTACTCCTCCCATAAGGAACTCCTTTATTAACTTACATCATGAACAGATGTAATTATACAGTTGCACACTGAGGCATCCCCTCTCCATGGGCTGCACATTCCCTAGGTGGATATGCCACTTTATTCAGATTTAGAATGAGATTCAGCATTTCCACAATAAACAGATATAAGCAGGCCACCAGTTAATTAGGAAATATGTTTAGTAAGTACTAACACTCTTTTTAGTACTCTTGGTAATGTAAGTTTGTAAAGTGTATTCATTTATGTAGGGCTCATCATTTATTTATTTAATGTCTGCTACCTTCTTAATTCTTAAATTTATCTCTTTTCAAACCCAGACAAAAATTTCTTCTTTCCCCCCTCTCAAGCACTACCACTTTTGATATGTTATTTCATTATTTCTATATTTCAATCACAAAAATCTATATAAAATATCATTAGCACATTTATTTCTTTCTTACATTTCTATTTGACATGCTCAGTTGCTGAAGCATTTGTTTCTGGGCTGATAACTGGTCAAGCTGTTCCCAGGTCTGGAGCCAATCTGTAGGTCAGCCAGCTGGAGCAGTGACAGAAACACTGAACTGTGTTTCATCCTTCAGAGACCAGCGCTGTCCTCTCAAAATGTGTTAATTCTTTTCTCATGTTCTGCTGGACAGTGACCCTTTACTTGACATCCCTTCCTTCATCTTCTGAGCTGCTAGTTCTTTTTTGGTTCTGCAGGGGCTGCATCTGAGTAGCAAAGCCCTATGATAACACCCAAAATAGGAATGTTCTATGATAAAATATTATTACAGGGTTTAAATAAATATCAAAGTAATTCAACCTCATCACTTTTGGTAAAGTTTATGCATTCAGGACTGCTGAAGTGTACACATATATGAAAACTCACAGCTGAAGTCTTTACTCTTTGTACTTGTGCATTGCACCGAAGAGAACTCATAAGCTCAAAGAGTTCTGCAAACTGAGTGCGATGCAGGCAGTTGGAGGTACAGAGGAAAAGCTGTTATTCTGCAGCTACACCACCTTTGGCTTTTAATGGTTCAAGATAAAAATTCGGGGTTAATTCTGCCCCAAGCAAGAAAGACAACAGCACAGCATACAGTGCTAGTCACACTGCTCTAGCACAGTGTGACTAGAGTTCCAGGCAATGAAGGAGTGCCTGTACAGAGGTGTTCAGATGAGGGCAGCCAGTGTAGGCACAAGAATATGCTGGTATTGTTCACTCCTGTAACTGAATCTGTATGTGAGTTTTTGTCAGAGTAACGCTTTAGAAAGTTACAGAGATATAAGCTAGTGCTTATAGTAAAACATGAGTAGTGATCTGACAGAATTGTTAAGGACTCTACTGTAGATAACCTCTGAGACAAGGAGCAGAGCAGTAAAATTCAATCCAAACTGCAGGAACTAAGAAATATATTCACTGAACACATCCTGAGGCAGTTTAAATGTTTTCCATTAAGGTCTGGCACCAATGAGCCAACATATACTCCTTCTTAAAGCAAAGAGTAATGCAGTTTCTACATAAGTAACACAGTGTAACAAGGGTTAATATAACCTAAATCTATAAGAATGCTTCTGTCTTCTAGATGAAGTCTTTTGCATATTCCTCTCCTCTAATACGTGAGGTTCTAGGTTTTAATTTACTTAAGAAAAGTAATATGTGACATCCTTTAGTGAGACTATTTAAATTCCTCTCTTCTGTCTTTATCAATTTCATCTCATAAACTTACAGACTCATAGAATCATAGACTCATAGACTCATAGAATTATAGAATGGTTTGGTTTGGAAGGATCATCCAGTTCCAACCTCCCTGCCATGGGCAGGGACAATTTTCACTTGGTGAGGTTGATCACAACCCATCCAACGTGGCCTTGAACACTTCCAGGGATGGAGTAACCCAGGTGTCTCCACCACCTGTGTTTACGAACCTGGGGAAGACAGTCTGGGAAGCCCACAAAGAAGCAGAAGTAATCCCCCACTATTGTGGGAGAGGCTGTTTTGGCTGCTCTCCATCCTCTTGAACTTCAAGCCTTGGAATTTGGATGGTAAACATACAACGTCCTTGATATTTCTCATCAAGCAGTGCCTCCAGCCTGTGACCAAAGAGCTGCTATTGAGCTTATTGGTTGGGATTTTAACTGCAAGCAAACATTATCCCAAAGGAGAATGCTTGTGATGACCCTTAGAGAAAGCACGAGGAGACACAAGCCGCTGCTGTACTGACTTTAATTTTGGGAGAAACTGGCAAAGTCATCTGCCTGGTCTGAGTTTGGCAAGTCGTTTACATGGTGTGTGTTGACTGTGAAAGACAGATTCTCACCTTGTGTATAAGTAACTGCTTAATGGAAGGACAACTGATCCTGTGTTCCAGTGGTAATTTCCACACATCTCCTTCTGCTGCATCTGTTGGTTTCTGCAAACTTTCACTTTTATCTTTTAAGACCTTTTAAAACTGGGTCAGGCACAATCTTTTCATCATGTGTGTGCATCACAGACAGCATAAGAGAGTCTGTGAAGCACTGTGATGTCTGTACCACTTGCTTGAGCAGTGTGAGATCAAGCCAGGGCCTGAGCCAACTCTGCTGCACAGATGTGTGGCCAGAACTCCTGTGTAAAACAGGACCCCTCCCTGGAAACCTGGACAAGAGCTTGCTTTGGACAAGAGTCCATCATGGACTCTGGACTCCAGGCTAACTTGACAAAAGAGTCTTCAGGGGTGGTTTCACAGCTGGCTTGAGCTCACCCACCCTGCTGCTGACAGGTTAATCCTGCTCTCTCCTTACCCCAATTTCTTTCCAATTAATACTGGTTCTCATACAGGTGCAAGTGCCTTTATGATGGAATCTACACTCCTTTATTCAAAATTTGTTCTCACTTAAAATAAATAAAGAATGTAAAACATTAATTTCAATTTCTTGATCTTTGTAACCAAAAAACTGTGCTGAGGTTTCCCTCAGGTGACAGAACCCAAGGGAATGGCCTGAAGTCATGTCAGGAGAGGTTTAGCTTGGATATTAGAAAAAGGTTCTTCACTCAGAGGGTGGCTGGGCACTGGAACATGATCCCCAGGGAAGAGGTCACAGCACCAGCCTGACAGACTTCAAGGAGCATTTGGACAATGCTCTTAGGTACAGAGTGTGACTCTTGTCAATGTCGCGTGTAGGGCCAGGACTTGGAGTCGATGATCTTTGTGGGTTCCTTCCAACTCAGCATATTCTGTGATTCTGTAAAATTCATTATTCTTGACAGACACCACTGTGATAGTGAATGAGAGCAGAAAGACTCTGTGATATTCATAAGATCCTAGAATGATTTTGCCTGGAAGGTACTTAAAAGATCATTCAGTTTCAGCCCCACTGCCATGGCCAGGTACACCTTTCACTAGACCAGATTGCTCAAATTGTTCTCAAAACTTCCCAGGATGGGACATTTACAACTTCTCTGAACAATTTGTTCCAGTGTCACACAGCTCTTTTAGGAAATAATTTTTTCTTAATATCTCATCTAAATGTGCTCCCTTTTAGTTTAAAGTCTCTCCCCCTATTGCAATATGTCCTTGATAAAATTCCCCGTATAACTCTCTTGCAGCCCCTTTGGGTACTGGAAGGTGCAATAGGATCTCCCAGAGTCTTCTCTTCTCCAGCCCTCTCAGCCTATCTTCATAGGAGAGGTGCTCCAGCCCTCCAAGCATCTTTGTGACCTCCTCTGGACTATTTTTAGGTCAAGCCTTGCTTATTAAAATAGATGTAATGCTGTCTATTCTACATTCTTTTATCTCTTTCTCTGAAGTTTGTAAGATATAATTCATGTAGATTGTGTCAATCATTGTCTTACACAAATAACAATTCAGATGTTCCCAAAGCAGCTGCAATTTTTATTTTTTATTTCTTCCATTATTTCGTCTGGAAGGAAGGAGGATCCCTCTTTCAATATTGTAGTTAATATTTAAATATTTGTATTCAAATCATTACTGGGATAGCATCTACATCCCCAAATAATTCTTGATGGAAAATGAATGCTGCCAGCAGCATGCTTCCCCAGTTAGCCCATCTTAGCGCAAGATTTCCTAAATAAAATTGTACTGAAGATGTACAACTATACACCATCTAAAAATACTGAATAAGCTGTAATTTTTGAAGTTCATTTTGCAAAGAAGATATTTCAATATCACTCTTTCATTGCAAACTACTGCAATTTTCTGAATCTATAATCTTTAATTTAAAGATCCCTAGCAATATTTTTGTCAGATAGGATCAGTGATTCTACAGGAACTGAAGTGCAGAAGGGTTTGTTTCAGCAGTGGGGAGAAGGAAAGTTACAAACGAGTTAGGGTATTGACAACAGAATCTTTCTACAAAACTGAATTTAAAAGAGGGAGTGTTTTCTATGTTAAGAAGTTTGGTCAATTGTAGTTGATCTCGTTGTCATTCTGCTGTTGAAGTGCAACCTTTCACACTACCTGGATTTACTCAGGGTCAGGACACTCTTTAATCCTTGACTCAAACTAGTTACAATACACAGATTTGTAGCCTGGAGCCTCTGACAGAACAACACATTTGGGGAATTTTAAGGTTCCCTCTGGAAGGGTCCACACATTCACAGGTTGTATGAGAAGCTGCTATTATTTCCCTGCAATGCTTGGGATAGGGGGGACTTCAGTTGGATTAGAAGTCATTTATGTTGTTGCAGGAAGGGCATTTTTTATACCTGTGAGTTTAACATTACTGGCATTTCATTTTTCTCTTAATCACCTTTCAGTGGAGTTGATCTTGACTTAAGATAGGGGATGACCTCTCAAGGTCATACCCTTTCTGTCATCTGAAAAGCATTAACTGTGGGCAATCTAAGACTTCTTTTTTCAATTGGCAGGCTTGTTGCCTGAGAGCAGAGCTTCAGAGTTGACTTTTACTGCTTTATGTTATGAAATTTCTTTTCTTTACAGATTCTTCTGTACATATTAGGTACTTTGCCTATAAGTATGAGATTTCAACCCTTCCCCATCCAAAATCAGTGTCAGCAAGCTAATTGCTCAGAGCAGCAAACAGAACTTGCAACCAGGTCTCTGTTCTTAAAAACCATGAGAAAGTTATAGTGTTTTTTTCACCTGGGTCTCACAGAAATTGCCATCCCCTTTCACAAAATTACATGCTTCCAAAGGCACAGGCTTCCCCTGATAATTTCTTCCAGTGATGTGTGTATAGGAACAATAATACATTTTAACTCAAATGTGCATGTCTTCAACTTCCAGACATTGGTTCTTGTTACTTCCTTCCTCTGAGATTGAAAGGTTATTTAATACCCATTATGTTCTCCCTGTGAAAGTAGTATGATTGTGATCAAGGGCAAAACTACATCATGCTGGCAGAGGCATCCAAGGCATCTGAGCTGTCTCAGTTTATACAAGCCAGCTCCAGAGAAAGTGAAGTGCAGCACAGACACCCCAGTGCTGATTACACACTGAAGAGCCAGAACCCAGAGAACAGCACTGCTGCATTTGCAGGTAGACTGCAATTATAGTTAATTATCAGCACTTTTACCATGCTGAGACCTCACATTAGGTCTCTCCTTCATTTTGATCCCTAGGCCTTTTTCAGGGTCCTACTTATGAAAATATCATCTTGCCACATTGTCTTATCCTTAAGCACTATTTTACCAAGTTGATTTTCTTGTTTCAGTTTTAATTACAAATGTTATAAGTGATTTATTATTTGCTTTCAAAAATAATCAGTGCAGTCATTGAATGGTATCAGGTCTGCTACTGATCCCCATGAAACTCCGGTATAAGTATGTTCAGCTGTTGATAATTTCCTGGAGACAATCTCTTTCTAAGATCTATCACTTAACCAGTTCTTAATTCATAAAACATTTGCTTTATTAATAGTATATGATGCCAGTGTTTAAATCAGAACATGCTGTGCTGCCAAATTCAAATATTTTACAAAAATCAGATTGCTCAAACAAGCTTGCAATTTCATCAAAGAATAAAGTGAGATTTCTTTGACATGATCTGCTTTTCATAAAACAATGTTGTCTGGAAATAATTTCATTTCTATCCTTTAATTATTTCTCAGCTGATTCTCTTTCCAGCTTTTCTGTTATATTTTCTGGAACAGATGTCAGACTAATTGACCTACACCGAACTATAGTCATCTTGTCAGATTTTTTTTAATATTGGCTCACTGTAATCTCAATTTCAGTCTTCTGGAATTTTTCTGGTGGTCCAGAATTTGTTAAAAACTAGGATTAAAGATTAAAGATTTCCTAGAGCAATTTGTGTGCAAAACATCTGTTTCCACTAAATTAGAAGTGTCTAATTCTACTTAAAGTTGCTTTTTATTTTCCTTGACCATGACAAGCCAGAAAGAAATTTGTTGTTTCTTATATGGTAGAAGTACAGCATCTGTATTTTATTTCTAGGAATCCAGAATTTTAACTATTCTATGTCTTCTAAAAAGAATTTGATTATTTGTTTCCAACATCATGGCAGTGATATTTTCCAACATCACTTTATCCACTTTTATACCAGCATACATTAAAAACCTACATTTTATCATGCTAACATTTTCCCTCTGTAGTTTTAATTTCTCACATTAATTATTCAGTATTTTTTAGCATGTAAGTTACATAGTGGATATCATCGCGTTTGGGTTTTTTTCCTAATTGCTGTCTTACTTCTTAATATAACCAAGCTTTGTTTATAAACAATTGAGAGACTTGGATGTACATTACTAGAAGGCTTAGGTACATAGCAAATATGTGTTAAAGCAAAATGCATTATCAGCCTAAATTTTCAATCCAATCCCCCCTCACCATCAAACTGGTTTTACCTTTATAAATTGAACCCTTCTGAAGACACTTTGAAGTAAATACTAAGTAATTTTTGAGATATATATTCTTCATCTTAAATATAGCAATCAGTGGTTTTTAAGCAGCATGTTTCCAGTCCAAGATCATTTGTACCTTTATTCATCACTTAACACATCCTGTTACACCACCATGAAAGCTTGAAAGCATAGAAAGAAGCTTCATTTGTTCCTGTAGAAATTTATCAGCAAATCTGACTTTTACATCCGTTTCTGTCCTGAAGACTAAAATGAAGTTGTTCCAACTCCAGTGAAGTGTCCCTCCTTGTTTCTCAACTAATTATTCTAAACATGAACTCTCTCTGCAAACATGTTTGCCATGACTGACTATACAGCTAAAAAAAGAGGCAAATTTGGAAAACACATAGCAACTTCACAGGTAAAGAGCCACTGAAAAGTGTCACAGAGAAAGAACACTAAAAATATCAGCCTGCGTGGAAAGGTGTCAGCCAAAGGTAATGAGTGGGGTAATTTGAAAAATATTACACTCGTAAAATGCTTAAATGAACTCATTGTTATCTGAGCATGTCATAAGCTTTGCAACTCTCCCGCAAGACAGAATTGTTTCCTCATTTAAGTGCCATTTTTAGCTAGTAGGAAACTTCAAGTGAATTGTTCAAGATCCAAAAATAGGCAGAAGATTGGGGATTTGAACCCTCTTCTCCAAAAACTTATGACATTAACTCATGGACAGAGCTTCCTTTCTGAAAAACACTACAGCTGTTCTTTGGCTGAAAAAAGAATGTACTTCCTATGCAGTCAATTCACCCCCCAGCATCTCTCAGCTTTACTTTCTTCCAGTTCTGTTATGCAGTTTTTTTGCTCCTAAACCCAAACAGCAGAGAGAGAAATGGGCAGGTCTGGGATGAATTTTGTGATGAAATGAATAGTAGAAATGCCAGCTAGCTCCCTAAACTGTCATCAGTTTACAATGACAATAAGTTCACAATAATCTATATTCTCATCTTCATCTTTCATTGTTCTAGTTAGGTTGTTTGTTTAGCCTCTTAATCTAATTACTGAAATTCATTGTATTCATTAGTGCCATTTGTTGTCAAACAAGGAAAAAAAAGGTTTTTTCTGAGAGAGCCGGAAAACTCCCAGAGTATGTGGTTGGCTCCAGCACTTCTCTCATTCTCACAAGCTTAGGCCAGCACAGAACATCTTTGTTTTGCAGTTGTCAAGGCTCCTACCAGTTGTTGGGATCTGCACACTTGTCATCATTTAAGGACAATGTAAAATATATTGACAGCAACACGGGTATAATTCCCATAAGGGATTACTAAAGGCATTTTTTCAGGCAATGGAAATGCTGTGAACTGGTGCTAGTGTAAAGATTTACAAGAAGAGAACACAAACAAAGGCTTCACTGTGTCAAATATTCTTGTATTGTGATAAACCTAACTAGATGTTGCCAAAGAACTTCGCAAGAATTACAGCTTGCATTCCTGTCCATCTCATTCCAGTTCATTGGCCAGACTCATTTTCCCACAGTACATTTATATTCATGACTGCTTTTTTATACAAATTTGAGTTCATCTAAGAAGCTCATCCTCTACTTAATTGAAAACATGGGAAAAGTGAGGGTCTGTGTTAGCATTTCTTCAGTCCCATCCTCAGGCTCTAGTGTTTCACTTTTCAGTTACAAGCCAGCTTTTACTACAGAATGTGGACATGGTCAGATAAAATCTCAGTTGGCAGTGCAATTTTTATTTGCATAACAGGTGCACTGGAAATATGTGGTGTAAACCCTTGGCAATGATAGTGGAGTGTCATTTTTTTCTATGTGACACAACTGAAAAAATGTGTACTTGTTCTTGTATACACTTTGATAACTCCCTTGTTAAAAAAACCTGATTTTTCAGGATGACATCACAATTTTCTAAATTTGTTGGATTTCAAGAGCTCTGGGACATGTTCATTTAGACATCCACACCATATGTGAAAACTTGTTTCTAAAATATAGAATTGCTATGTTCCCTGTGTTTGGACACAGAAACGACCTGGCAGAAATGACCTATTTAACAAGTCTGAGTTCTTTAAGTTCTTTTTCTGAAGCCATATTTTGGTCTCTTAGGTTTGTCTCTATATTAATAAGCACATTGTATCTTATTCACAAGCAGACATAACTGATCAAAAAATATCTGTCACAAAATCATATCCTCATTAATTGAAAGTTTATTATAATGAGGTTAAGGAAACAATTTAGCTACGAAGTAATGTTTTAAGTAAAAGCTTTACCTTAAGCCCCTGGAGAGAAGGGAAGGGAAGGGAAGGGAAGGGAAGGGAAGGGAAGGGAAGGGA
>JAHLSL010000038.1:7003475-7016256 GCA_025920805.1 Petroica traversi
GAAGGGAAGGGAAGGGAAGGGAAGGGAAGGGAAGGGAAGGGAAGGGAGGAGTTTGTTGGAATTTCTGTTTTCTTTTCAATTCTGCCTGTTATCACTGAACAAGCAGGGCATGGATTTAAAAGTTAGAAAACCAAATTTAACCTCCAGTCCTGCCAGCTTGCTGTTGTCTGTCCATAGGCAAGTTACTTCAGGTATTTCTTCCCCTGATATTTGTCCATCTAAGATATGGATACAGTTCTCTCCAGCAGTGTTTGACACAGAATTAGTGCCAAGTCCCACTCAATAGAATCATGTCATCCAGAGGCCCACGTGCACTCTATCTAATGTAAAATTAGACCTTGGTCCTGCCCAAAAATGGAAAGGTGTTTGTGCCAGTTTGTTCACACTGGTAGAATGTACCTGAAACACCATTTCTCACGAGATGCCCAGCATCAAAGCATTTTGCAATGTAAATATGGACTAAAAATATGCAGTAGATTACCTTTTTCACCTCTACTTCTCTTTCTCCCTTCCTTTTGCCTCCATCTTGAGCTTAGTAGTAGACACAGTCTCTTACCTTCTACCCTTCAAAGCTTCTGTTTTTTCAGATTGCAAGTCATAAACACGTTTCTTTCCTGAATTTTTTTCTTCTGCTGTAGTGAATAACTTGTTCAGTTCTAACAGAAACATTCCATCCTGACACTATGATGAATCTCAAATCCTTTAGACACAAAGAAGACTGAGTCAATTTCAGGAGAGAACCCAGAGAATCTCAGTTCATCTTGTAAACAAGACCAGCCCTTCTAGTGTTTAAACTAAAAAGGTAAAATCAATTAGAAACCAGTTTAAATTAAGTATATTTGTACAGTGTTTTTTTATTTCCTGTGTAGGCAAAAGAAGCATTGAGTACACTATAGCACATTGCTGAACTATTGCTATTTCGAAGTGTTAACACTGAGAGATATAGAGATAGAATTCCTCAATATGATGAATTGAAGAAAAAATGAACTTAAATCCCAACTTCAGTGGATCAAGGGGATGACAGCATTTATTTCAATGGCTGATATTTCACCTTCTGTAGCAAATTCAGCAATTCTCTTTGCTTGTAAAGTGCTTGAATCAGGCCCCTAGGACATTGCAAAGACCAAAGCATTTTCCTCTTCAGAAGCTTTTCAGAAAGCCCTAGAAATAAAAGCTTCCTTTTGATTTAGATGTGTCTGTAGGGTGGATTCCACCAGGGCAGGAAGGTCACCCCTTCTTCCTTCCTGGAGCTCAGGGGAATGGGAAAAAGAGGATCCCCTGAGCACATGCAAGAGTTCTTCAGTAATGAACCACATGCTTGTTACTAAACAAGCATAATATTATATTATATCCATCTGCAGCTTTTTATATTCGAATTAACTGACTTTTATTAACATATTATTTGATTAATTTTGCTGTATATATAAAAAAACCTCAATTTTTTGGCTAGACTTCCTGAGTTTCAGTATTTTATGTTGAACAGTTATTTTTTGCAGCATGGAAACAATGTTTGCACCAGTAAATTAAATTTGAGCCTAATCATTCTCTGTCACTGAGGTCAAAGTACAAAGTAAAACCGGTATTAAGAACATTGCACCCAGTGTGGATGCCCAAATGGAAACCATTCACCCAAAGTGCCTCCTGGAAAGGGTATTTGCCCTGTGACAGCTTCAGAACCATTTCTGAGACATTTGGGATAGTGAGGATGGCTCCAGCTAAAGTTGTGCCAAAGATCCTTCTATGGAATTTTACATCGAAGGTGATGAAGTTCCAGCCTCCAGGAATGGCAGTGGAGCTCATCAATGTACGTTAATATATGACACAGCCAAGCAGCAGCAGCTGTGAGCACATCCAGCTGAGCCCATCCAGCAACACCCTTTGCCTCTTTTCTCTGCCTTCACCTGCAGGGTCTGAAGGTGCTAGCAAGTGTGGAGGAGGGTGCAGAGGACATAAGATAGATGCACCACCAAAGCCAGCCAAATGACTAATTTAAGTGGCTCTGTGATTAAACAAGGAGTTGACAGCTGATTTCTAACTACAGGATGGGATGAGGTGTATTCAGCACTCAGAGTTAATTTCATAGTTGAACCAAGTAGGTGCAAATCCTCTGCAGTTCTCTCTTTTGAGCTAATTCCCTGACCCTTGATTAATAATTCTTGGTGGAAATTAGACAAGCTTAGAGCATCAACACAAACTGAAAATGCATTCTAGCCTCAAATCAATTGAATCAGCATCTTATCTACATTTCCTGCCTTTTACAAGTGCCAGTATTTAGCTCACCACAGTGACTCCAGAGTGTCAGTATATTCCACAATTCAATTAGTCATTCCCAAGTGAAGTATTGCAATTGATTCTTTTTTGGTCTCCACTGGTGATAAAAGTAATGGATGTTTTTGTCAAGCGAATAGACTTCCTCTAAATATCTGCTTCTTCATGTCACTGCTCTGAAGTAAATGGTGAGGTGTATTTCTATAAATAGACAAGTAGCTGGCAAGAGTGGGAAAAAAAGAAAAGGGGATAAAAAAAGTAGAGAACCATACATTTCCTGACATTGCACTTTCAGGACTGTTTAATTACCACAAACGTACATTCTTGAACCACTCTTATCTTAGGGAGCATTGCAGGAAGCAGAGAATAATTTGAATGCTAACAGATGTTGCTTAACATACAAAAGGAAAATTAATCAAATGCCCCAGTACAGTGTCCATGGTTTCAGTTTGGGGAAACTGATGTTCCCAGAAAAGGCTGAAATAGCACCTCAGACTAAGAGCTGTGCCTTACAGCAAGAATTGACGTAACATCTTCCAGCAGCTGGTCTCCACTTGAGAAACAGCAAGCAATGCCCGAGAAAAGCAATCAATCAGCTGCGTTTGTCACAGCTCTCTGAAGTCCCCAGTTATGGATGTCATTAACTGAACAGAGTTTCCCTGCATGCAGTGAGGGGCAGCACGCCAAGAGCAGGGGTAGGGTTACCTCCAAAAACACCCTGACTGCCAGGTTTCAGGGCCTTTCTCTTCATAACGCTTCCTTTCACCACACAGAAAATACTTGCACACCTAAGAAACATCCTGGATCACATTAAAACCCCATCACATAGAAACTCACTGGGAAGAATTTTTTCCTCATGGAAACCAAAACTGCTGATTCCTTGGCTTGGTGCCAGGTCTGCGATGTAACCCAACAGGAATGTCTGGCATCCTGCCGGGACTGTGCACATCTGCCAGCAGTGGCATTTCTTTCCTGATATTCATGTGAAGATGTTGAACTAAAAAATTCTGGTATCCTGGGAGTTCAAAAAATTAAAAGGTAAAAGGGCTACTGTGGTCCCATCTTTCAATTTAGCTGATTTTATGAAAGTATATCACACATAATGGAATATGCTCCACTATAGTCACCAAACCTGTCAGATCTAACATAAATCAAGGACTTCTAGAACTATGCTTAGAGAAGAAATATTTCAGAAAATTCTGATGACATTTTCCCTACATTCTGTTAAAGCCCTGTTGCTTTTGGGTTACATATTGCAGTGCATATTTTCCAAGGAAAAAAGATATTAATCTGCAGTCAAACTAGTTTGGGGATAGGCAGTTTTCTGAGCATTCTCAGCTATCTCATTAAGTTACAGCTGTTCTCCTCTAGCCTGTCTTAAAATCTAGAGTGGTAATGTCATGTACTTCCAATACACTGCAGAATTTTACATTGAAAAGTGGTAAAGAGATGAATAATTTTTATAATAATTAGGAAAGTAATCTGAATCAAAAAGCCTTATATGTTAATATAAAATAGGATTTATTATAATTAGAAATGTAAAAGGATTTATTAGATCCCATAAGGGTAAGATACAATTTTGAAAAAGCATTAACTGTTGCATTTCCTTTTCCTTGTAACCTATATCAAGGGCCTAAGCATTTGGAGGACTTCAAGAATCTGGTAAGGTAGCTCATCTGATTTGAATTTAAGGATGACAGTTTAAGGGTTTTCCTTCTTCCAAGGTAAAGAACACTACCTTTCTTTACCTTGGAAGAAGGAAAAGGGGTAGCTAACATCTCTACGAGTCCATTGTCATAATGGGGAGTTGTATTTTGTTGTCCACTCTTGGCAAATATGATTTAGAGCTCCCAGTAGGGGTGGTAGTTGACTGACTTCACTGGCCTCTTGTGGATTTGACACTTTTTTTTGTCTGCTCTTCTTTCCTACTAATAGAGATTGGCATAGAGAAAGTACGGCTTTGCTTGGCTCTTCTAAAGGCCACAGCTGCCTCCCTAGGATTTTCTACCTAGTGAAAATAAAATACTGTCAAGTCCACATCCTTCATTGCTGTTTTATTACATGATCTTATTGATTTTGATGGCTGCTGATGGCAGTTTATTTCAAATGAGGATTGGGCTGGCACCAAAAAGAAAATCACTTAACTTTCAAATCTCCTTTCTCAACTGGAAATTATGTTCTGAGTAACATTTGAAGTTTAGATACCCGATCAAGAAAAGTCCCTCCTGCACGTTAGTAAAATAAATACATAGGCATTGTGCCTATAATATGTCCTAAAAACAGCTGGCCTGAATACCAGCCTCTCTCTGTAGATAGCTATCCTTTAAGCAATTCACACAGAGAGGAAAATCTGCAGTTTACAGAGACAGGAAAAAACACTTTACTGATAAAAGGAGGTCACACCAAGCTCGCTCAGACAACTGGATTTAGTTTAGCGATGAAATACATCTGCTCCAAAACCGGCTCACTGCCTCCATTGGCAAACACTGGGATACTGGAGGTGGTCTTTTTGGAAAGAGAAGACAAATAAAGTAGTTGAAGAACATTTTTTTCCTGTGAGTATCTGTGAAACCTTCACCGATCTACAGCTGCCCTGTTGTAGCTCAAAATGCTCAAAGATCAGAAATTAAGCAGAATCACTCAGCACTGAAATGGCACAAGCCAGGTTTGCCAGTCAGCAGCCTGGGACCACATACATCTGCTCCTCAGAGCTCAGCAGGCCAGCTGCGATGGAGAGAGATTAGCTCAAATGAAATGGAACATTAAAGTCTGGTGAAATTGCCACAAATGAAGCAAAGAGTGGTTCCTGGAGAGGCAAGCAGCTCCATCTGCAACAGATCTAATGAAGCTTGGGTTTTTCAATGGATTTGTGCCTTGTGGTTGGATTCTTTGGTGTGACTACCAATTAAAACACTTCCTGTGGCTGGGGCAGTCAATAATAGTTGTCTTCTGCATGAATTCTCCAATGGGTGGAGAGCACATTGCAGCCTCATGATCAGAGAAGATCTGACTTCCTTAGGCCACTAATGACACCGCTTTTTCCTGTTCAGCTACCTGTTCTTACAAAACTGGATATTTAATTCTTTCTAACTTCTGCTATCCTGGGTTGAAACCAGTTAAGTGATTCAGAGTTTTTGGGATGTAGATGGACAGTATTGCAGACCCACTTGCACAGATTCCTGTACATGCACGAGTGGAGTGTAATCTCACACTGCTTACTGCAGCAGCCATCACATGGCCTAGAATATTATCTCCTGGGTAATCCTGGTTTGTGATTTAAATAACAAAAGCTGAAACCTGCCTTGTGTCATGGTGATGATGTCTGCTGAGATGACAGTGGGTACAGATGTGTTCTTGAAGACACGTACCTTTTGGCTTAAGAGTCAGTCCAGGCTTGAGGATAGAGCTCTGTATGAGACAAAGGAAACATGAAATTTAACTTTATGATTTATAAAGCTACAGCTACAGCTCCTGTTTTTAACAGAAAATAGCAATCTCTTCCATCCACACCATTATCCTCTTCATTACTTCCACATCACATCTTCATGGTCCCTGTAAGCTGAGGAATCCTCATCTTATATGATGATGATGGCCATGACTGTTGAGTGCTGGTTATCCCACTTATGTGACCATGGAGCAGATATTTCAGGTGACAGCACTTTCATCTTTGGGAAGCAGAAGTCACCTTCAAGAGAAAGTCCACAGCTCTAATGTAAAGGTCTGCAAAATTAAAATAAATTTTCTTCATGCTCAGTACTTCTTGGCAATGGGACAAGTGGATCAGTTTTTGGAGCTACTTACTTGACACTTATTTTTAATAATCATTAAAGAGTGAAAGAAAATAGAAAACATGGTGTTATATTTGGCACTACCCTGACTTCATTTCCTGACTTGGTCACAGCCTTTCTTTGTGACTTGAAATCTTGTACAATTTTTCACTCTGTCTAACAGGGTCCTTGTAAGCTATGACTCCTCTCTCTTTTTAGATGTAAGGGTACAAAAGCAAAAAAGTCTATATACACCCATGTAAACACTACATCAAGGTTAATATCATTCCAGAGCCACTTAGTCACTCACAGAGATAGGATAAACAACTAAGTTCAGAAAATTTTTATAAATTAAAGACTTAGGAAAATTTTATTAACTTTTTATAGACTACAGGAAACTATTTGCAGAATTCTTATTTTGTTCCACTATTTAAAACCAACAAAACAAATAAACAACTTTTGTTTCCCCCCCTAAAATCTTCCCTCAGCTAGAGATTTAAACATTGAACAGAACTTTTTTGTCAGGGCAATTATTTCACGTTGTGTCCAAAGATTATGTTAATTATAATGCATTGCTCCAGAACTATTGCTGTGGATTTTGTTGTAATAGGACTCTTAGAACAGGACCGTTTCTAAGATCCAGTCAAAGTGGTGATCTGATTGCTGTCAGAGCTGGAACATAGTCTGAAACCAACTCTTCTCAGCTGCCAGCAGAGAATTGTCATGTATTTGTGGATTTTATTCTTGAGAAATATTATGCCAAGAACACCCCCACTTGGTCAAGGAAAGAAATGGAGTCAGAGAAAGATTACCACATCTGAAATACATTGCACAAAGAAACAACTATTCTGTGCTTATTTTTTGAAAGCTGCTGTCCATGAATGTCATCATGAATTAAATTCTACAGGTCACTGAGAGAAAAATAAAGTTATTAATGGCAATTTGTAGTGTTTTGGTCTTGTTCATTGAAAATTTCCCACACAAGCTACATATCTCAGACTGTAGTGTAAATACTCAAGCCAACTTGCACCCAGGCTTCTATAACATCATCCTAAGTATGAACTAGCTTCTTTTGTTGTTATCAGAGAACACATTTTCTTAAATAATAATCTCAGCTCTACAGGCATTCTCGTGTCTACAGGACCTATGTCTTACTGTACACAGCTCAGATACAGTCACTGAAAGAATGCTGTGAATGTTAGCACCTTTTAAAAATTTTATTATCATTTGTTTCTTTCTTTTAGCAAGAAGTTTTGTGCAGTATTGAACATTCACAAAGAGAAGCCACCTATATATAGCCACACATGAAGCACAACATCAACACAAACATTTTTTTTCTACAGCCATCTCAGCTTTCCCAGAAGAGCAGAAAAGAAAACCAAGAATGCCTATTTTATTTGCTGTAGACAATCAACTTTGAATCATCCCTAATTAGCTTCCAACAAGATATCTGATTTCAGTCCAGAAGTTCTTAATTAGTCTCTATAGCCATTGATTTCATGGGGAGTTTTACCTGAGTGAGGATTTTGAATGAGGTCATGAGGTGTGAGTGAGGCCCAAGGAAGAAAATGGAGCCTCACCCTTGTGCAGGTGTGCAGGTGAAATTTCAAGCAAATATTTTTGGCCCCCTATAGGGAAAAGGCTGCAGTTTTAGTGTGGCATTACAGGAATTTAGAAGCATCCAGACAGGGTTAAATGTGCCTCAGGAAAAGAAAAGATCCCAGGAAAACTGAGTGGAAAAAAAAATAAAGGGAAAAGGGATCCACAAACAGCTCACAAACAGCAAAGCTTTAGGAACATGAAATGAGGGTTTGAACTTGACACCATGTTTCTGCGACAAAAACAAACAACAAAACAACAACAATAAAATAATAATGATTAATAATAATAATAACACTAATAATAATAAAGCAACTTGTGGCAGGAGACAGGGAGGAAATTGTGAGCAGAAGGTGAAGAGCTGAGACTGGACAGAGAAACAGAGGTGAAAGCAGCTTCCTGGGCCAGGCCTTTGGGAGGTCTCTGTCCAAGATCCCACTCATGCACCAAAAAAGCCTTGGCCTGAGAACAGATGTGGGTCTGTAAAAGTGCAGAGAATGAAATGAGAAAACTGACTTTACAGGAAGAATGGGGTGACATGTTGTGCTGCTCAGGGAAGATGAAGACCAAGATGTTGCAAAAAGCACAATCCCCCCCGTCTTCCATATTTAAAGTCATGGCATGTGAGTAATTTGGTTACTTAAAGTAAATCACTTCTCTGTAACAGCTATAAAAACATACACTTTTCTTAAAGCTCAAGTATTAGTTTTCAGAAACAGCTGAAGAATTTTTGATAAAATTTTCTGTGCACATGCACCCATTCCATACAAGACAGACTCTTGGATTAAAAAAAATAGCCAAGAAAATAGGAAAATTTCAAAACAACTGAAATTGGATTCCCGGATGCAGAGGTTATTAATACCTAATAATCTTAACCATATCCTTAATATGGGTCCTCCTCTAAGACTTTAAAAAATGAATTGAAAGATCTGGCAGACTGTGTGCATGTAAGAATAGATAGATAATGAAGATCAGTAAACATGATTGCAGAAATCAATAGGTATGTATTGGCTTTTTAATTATCCTCCTATTAAAGCTAAATTAGCTAAGGTATACTCCAAACATCTGTTATAATTTAAAGAATTGCCAATAATTTCTATCTTATTGAAAAAAGATTACTCCTTATTGGAAAGGCCATAAAGCAAACCTGAAAATCTTTATCCGTGGAGTTTGTCTCTCAGTGCACAGGGCCATCAATAAAACATCTCATGGTTCACTCACTGCTGCTGTGCAGAATGAGGACTATGAATTGTAGGAGGTGTTGATAATTTTCTGTCCTGACATACCCTAACAAGTGTTAATGGTTGTTTGCTCTTGCATCATATCTCACTCCTTTAGGACATGTCAGTTCATCACCCAGCCAACCCATCCAGCATTCCTGGCATGCCTTCAGTCAAGTGCCATGAGCTGATATCCCTAAAAATCCACTTTAGCTGACAGAAGGTGCACAATATCCTGAGTTTAATTGCCTGGTTTTAAAATTTTGCTTTGTAAAACTTATTTTTGCCTCCCCTCCCCCCCAATCCCCACAGCTCAGGCTTTTTTATGCTTCAGGGAGCTTGTATCTTCCCCTCTAGCCCTTACCAAACAATCTGAGGGAGGAGAAGGCATTGGTTAAAAATCCCACAACCCAGATGTTAACTCTCACAAATCACCTGTGGGGGGAAGAGTCTGCCTTTCCACACTCTTACATATTCTGTGCTTGCTGCAGTTTCTCTCCTATGCAGCCCAGGCAGTTTTCTCAGGATTATGTGATTTACATTCTGCACAGGCCTGTGTGGATCCATACAGCTCAGCAGGAATGATTTTTACTGATTTAGTGTAGCAGCCATAGGCCAGAGTAGGATTTGAATTTTTTTCTTACTTAGCTGTGATTCACAGCAACATCTCAAGGGCAGAACACCCTCCAACTTCTGCAGGCTTAAAATCCTAGGAAAATCATACCTGTCCAAGGTGGAAGGTTCTTCCCAAGGTAAAGTCCCTGCCTAAGGCTTTTAAAACGAGCTAAAGAAAACAGAGGGCTCTGACACATGATCAAGTTATTGAATATTAATGAGTTACCTTGCATCAGCTGAACCACACCAGCTCCTGCGTACTTAATCGCAGCCCATTGCTGCCACCAAGGATAACACACAAGTATTACCTTTTTCACCAAGCTCTGGTGTGACTCCTTTTAACCACATTTGCTACAAACTAAATGCACACACAAAAAGTCAGCTATTGCCACTCTGCTGACATGCACTGAGCCATGAAACTCTGGTCACAAGGGGATACAGAAAAAGCAGGAGTCAGGTTCACCAAAGTTGCTCATGCACTTCTGAAATGCAATGACAATTGTCAGTTTCATAGAAAAAGCACTGGCAAATATCTCCTGAGTTAAAAAAGACATCCTTCAGCTGTCAAAAGAACAGCCTCAGTAAATGCTGAGCACTACTTTCAGTAGCTCTGTTCCTAAGCTCTCCCTCCACCCAAGGAGCTTGCATATCACACCAAAAGACCTTGTTTCTCACCAGAATATCTTTGCATGGCCGTCATGCTCTTGCCAAGAGAATGAAGAGATTGTTTGCTGACCAGGGCAGCCTATTTTCAGTGAGATGGCTCACTACTCAATATGTAGCATAACAAAGCTTTTAAACAATATCAAGTTTATGCATACATCTTGAAAAGTGGCTTTTCTGGGTTGGGGAGATGACTTGCTTTTGTTAGGGCTTTTTTTTATTTTGTGAGATCTCAGGGGGCAGAACCCACTGAACACTCTTAAAATGATATTGCTGAGGAGGAAATTATGCTACACACAGTGCTCATCAAAAGTTTATGAACACAAATGCTAGAAGAGGATAAGTTTCTATGGGTCACCAGGTGTAAGAAACACTGAGTCCTTGCTTTCAAAATTCCTCCCCTGAAATACATTTCATGGGTGGCACTTCAATGACACTTGGAGCTGTTCATATTGGTTCTTATTTTGGAATTGTGCAGCTGCAATTCAGCCTCACAGTTGTAAGGGAATTGAGTCTTCCTATGGGCCAAGAGAAGTAAAATCTCACCTTGAGCTTAATTCTAGCTAGCAGTGTACAAATACAAGAGTACAGCACATGTGTTTGTGACACCTGTGCTTGCAGAACCCCTGTGCACTAATCACAAAAATTGCCTTTGGTCAGGTAGTTACACTGAGAAGTCTCTTTACAAGTTCATTCTTCCCTTTTAAAAACTGATTGAAAATGTATCATACTCCCTTATTATATATGCATTGCTTGCATTCCGTCAACATTATTGATGCTTTCACACTAAAATCTGACTTTTCCAACACCTTCTAAATGAAAATTCTAAGGTGGGATTTCAAAAACCATATCATTAAGTGAATTTTTCACAAATCAAAATCACTGGAAAAACTCCAGAAAAAGGAGAGGTATGTCAAAGGTAGCAGATTTTCAGAGAAAAAACCCCAAAACAATCCAAAGAATCACTAACCAAGAACTCCTTTGACTATTACTGCAAAATGACTTGAAGTGAGACAGAACTCCACTGTTCTGCCTGGTGAAGAGGCTAATGTTAATGTGAAAAAGACATTTATTTCTTTTAAAAGCATTTAAATTCCAGTTCTGATACCACACCACACCATACTGGTGATATGCAGGAGTAATATTGATTGAAGCCATGATTGTATTTTATTTCCAGAACTCTTAGCCCTCTGACAAATTTATACAAATACAAGATAGTTCAAGACCTTATAAGAAGGCATGAATTTTGCAAAAAGCCTTGTATATTGTTGTATCAATGGATCTTTTCCAGCCTCACTTTCTCCTTTTCATGTGAACTCCTTGGAGACAGGAATCCTGGGAGCACAAAGAAGTCAAAGCCCTGTCCTTGGGCTTGCAGGTTAACCAGCATGAGCTGCCTGTATCCACAGTGTTGAGCTCTTACATATTTTAATAGTTTGTGTTGGAAGGCACCTTTAAAGGTAATTTAGTCCAAACCCCTGAAAGTGGGCATCTTCCACAAGATCAGGTAACTCAGAGGCCTGTCCAACAGAACCTTGAATATTTCCAGGGATGGGGCATCTACAGTCCCTCTGGGCAACTTGTTTCATTGTTTCACCATCCTTATCCTTCTAACTAGCCTGAATCTACACTCTTAAAGTTCATAATCATTACCCCTCGTTTAACAGACTGTACTAAAAAGTTTAGTCCCCAGCTTTCTTATCAGCTGCCTTTCTGTATTGAAAGGCTGTATTAAGGTCTCCCCAGAGCCTTCTCCTCTCCAGACTGAACAATCCAACACTCTCAGCCTGTCCTTGTAGGGAAGGTGTTCCATTTCTCAAATCATCCTGGTGGCGTCCTCTGGACATGCTCCGAGATGTCCATGTCCTTCCTGTGCTGTGGATGCCAGAGCTGATGCAGCCCTGCAGGTGGGGTCTCACCAGAGCTGGGCAGAGGGGCAGAATCCCCTCCCTCACCTGCTGCCCAAGCTGCTTTGGGTGCAGCCCAGGGCGCATTTGGCTTTCTGGGCTGCAGGGGCACATGGCTAGGTCATGTCCAGCTTCTCACCCACGGCATCCCCAAGTCCTTCTTGACAGGACTTCTCTCAATGAGTTCCTCTCCCAGGCTCCACGGAGGGTGCTTTTAATCCCAGTGCAAGATATTGATGAAGATGTTAAACAGCAGTGGTCCCAATTCGGACCCCTGAGGGACATCAGTCAGCACCACACTTGGTGCTTCCAGAACAGGTTGTCCATGTTCAGATTGCTACTGGGACAAGGTGTTCCTTGCAGAACTGAAGATGCAGACTCTTATCCCTGTAGTAAAATGTTCAGGCACCATTCCTTACACTCTACTAGTAGATGTCTAATAGATAATTTAAAAAATTATTTATTATGTGCTTAAGGGATAACAAAAAGCTTGCAGGGAGCTGTGTGCGGCTTTGCAGGGAAGGCAACGCAAGAGAGCATCTGCCCCAAAACCATCTCTCACTGCCTCGGCGGCCGGGCAGCCCCGGCTCTCCGGGACTCGCATCAGCGCTGCGGGGCGGGAGCCGCTCCAGCCCGGCCGGCGAGAGGGACAATAGACAAAGCGGGTCCTTTCATCCCCGCAGAGCTCCCGCGGGTAATGGATGAGCAGGACCCGCCACGGCTGCCCCGGCGCTCCCCGGCA
>JAHLSL010000038.1:7016656-7082483 GCA_025920805.1 Petroica traversi
GCGGCCGGCACGGAGCGCCCTGTGCCCGTCCCTCGACATCCAGCGGCCGGAGCGGCACTGCGCCCCAGGGACACGGCTGGGGGTGTGCGACACTGCTGGGGTGTGTGACACTGCTGGGGACACTGCTGGGGTGTGTGCCATTGCTTGGCTGTGTTACACTGCTGGGGGTGTGTGACACTGCTGGGTGGTGTGACACAGCCGGATGGTGACACCGCTGGAGGGGTAACAATGCTGGGGCGTGTGACACTGCTGGGGTGTGTGACACTGATGGGGGGTGTGACACTGCTGGGGGTGACACTGCTGGGGTGTGTACCATTGCTTGGGTGTGTGACACTGCTGGGGGTGTGACACTGCTGGGGGTGTGACACTGCTGGGGTGTTTGATACTGCTGGGGGGGGTGACAGTGCTGGATGGGGACACTGTTGGGGTGTGTGACACTGCTGTTCGTGCTCCTCTGGGATGGCCCTCCCTGCAGAATGACCCTCCTGCCCCACAGCCTCTCTGGACAATCAGATCCACTGTGTAGTCACCTGCACAATAAAGATATTCCTCTTCATGTTCAGATGGAACTGCCAGTGCACCTGTTGTCTCTTGTCTTACTGGTCGGCACCACCAAGGAGAGCCTGGTCCATCCTCTTAACACCCTCCCCTCTGATAATTACAGACATTGATGAAGTCTCCTCTCAGTCTTCTCCAAGCTGAACAGGCCCAGCTACCTCAGCTGTTACTTCTAAGACAGATGCTCCCCTCCCGTGATCATCTTTGTAGCCCTATTGCTCCTCTGAAGTACTAAAGTTCTCTTGGATATGTTCTTCAAACTCATACTTACTAATTAAAAAAAAAAAGAAGCTTTAAAAATTCTTTTAGCACAGCAGTAGTGCTCTGATTAGAAAGCAGAAGCTACTCTGCAATTTAACCTGGACTTTTTCACTCACTTTCTATTACATTTCAGATAATGAGGCAAGAAGGGTCATGAATGATTAAATACAAATATTATAAAAGAGATAATGTAATTAATTAGCCTTGTAAGGGGATAAGGACTGAATAGATATGAAGTGATCTTTAAAAAGAGTTGAGTTTAATGGTGGGTTATAAGTACAAAATTGAGAATATTTCTAGCTGACGTCATTAACACAAGTCTAGAAATACCACATCATGGCCTTTTTAAAGCACCAGCATAAGGGTGTAAACAGAGTTATTGAGCACAGCTAATTTGGGAGGGGGGCATTGTGCTTTAGGGAGAGGATTACATACTCATCTTTGATGTGCACGTGGGGTGGAGCAGTTGCACCTGTAGATGATGATTTAGAGATATAAAAAGAAGCTTGGGGAAGTAACAAGAAATGGTCTGAGCTTGCTCCTGATAGACCTTGCCCGACATACCCAGTACTGCCCAAGTTACACTAATTCACAAAGACTGCAGTGAAACACAGCAAACTGGCTGACAGAGAGTCTCAGTGTCACACAGCTCACAGCCAGGCATTCAAATTGCAAGTGAGCAAGGAGGAATGCAGGCTGCCACAGAGTAAAAACACTGAGACTCAGATGGAGAAAGCAGTTGTAAACAACAGCTACAGGGACTGAAAAAGCAACAAGCTGAAAGTTGAGGTGAAGTGCTCCAGCTCTCAAAGGTAAAGGGAAACCTGGTATCAGCCTTTAACTCCTAGGTCTGGCAATTTCCCAACCTCACAGACCTCTCTTGCTAATTTCATGAAGACCTTCATCTTGTTAGTGGTCAGATTTCATTTAGATTTTGTCAGCATATGAACAGTCCATTTAAAAGCAGTGGAGTAAAGTCATTTTAGGCAGTTACACTTTTATTTTAAATTTAACAAAAATAATTCAATACAGTACTAGAGAGACTTTCAAAAAATTCAAATTCTGATTGGCACAGTATACCAAATGCTACCCTTCTTGTTGAATAAACCAGCTGCAAGCTCTATGGATTTACACACAAAAAAACCCCCAATTCCTTCATTTCTATAATGTGCAATAGATTATTCTAAACTGCTCGTTCTCAAACCACTGCTGGCATTTCCATGTGTTCAATGAATTTGATTGATGCAAACACTCTCCTGTGCTCAGTTTAAGGCATGAACTGGTGATATCTATGAATAATTTTCTTTGATACTTTACAGAAAGTTAGAGTGTTTCTATTTAATGAATAAGTTGTTTAAACAATTTGTATTTTACCCTGATTAGCTAATAGAGAGAGAGTTGAGACCCTGATGCAGTTCCTTAACTGGTGCCTTACAGGTTCCTCCTGCACCCCCCTTTAACTTGTTCACTTTCTGGTGCTGGACTTCTGCATTCCTGAGACCAGCTTTAATGAGGCAGTTGGAGTGCTGGAGCACAACTGTTTGCAAGCACATAGTTCTGCTTTGAAATCGCAGGTGATCTTGACTTTTCCAGCAGGAAGAAGTTGCACTTGTGTAAAGTTGCTGGATCCAGTCCAAAGAATTTGACTTGGATGAGTGAACACAGCTGAACAGAAACCCTGGAATACTTCTCTTCACCATGACTCAGAGAAGTACTGCTGGGCACAGTCAAAATATTAAATAACAATTAAAAACCTACTTGCTTTGTCATTCATGTGTTCCTCATGGTTTTAATGAAACTATTCACATCAGGGAATTGTGCAACATTCATCCCATTTTCTGAGCAACACTACCATATGGTATAATATCATGCTATTAATGTTTGGCTACCTGCACTGATAAAAGTTAGTTGTGTCACAGTATTTAACTGGCCTGACAATATGCTCCCATAAATTACAGTGTCTGATCCTTCTGTGTACAGTCCCTGTCCACATGTTGAAACTCCAACTTGTTCCTTACTGTTCTTACTGATGAAGAATTTTGCTATGAGTAGTTTTCTATATACATATATTAGCTTTGGATTACTGAGATTGCCTCATGAGATTATAATCAACAGTTAAATATTTCTGATAGAAAATACACCACATGGAATTTGGAAAATACGTATCTCATGATGAAACCAACTTCTAGAAGATTTTGTTAGAAATGTTACTAAGGAAGCCTTTACAGTTTGGCAAGAAATTATCCTGCACAATGCTAATAAAGCAGAATTAGTTCGGGTTGCCACTGAACTATAAGCTTCCTATAAGGCTTTCACACTTGGAAATTATTACAAGCAACTACTAGAAAAATGAACATGGGAAAAAGTGAAGAGAGAATTTAAGTTTTGGTCCTGTGCGATGATCATCCTAAACTGGATTCTAGCTCAGTCAGCTGGGTGAAATTCCCTCCAGTGAAACACACTTCCAGACACGGGCAAAAATTCAGACTAGTTTCCTAAGAATTCTAAGTTTTGCAGAATGCTGGGACTTTGTTGTATTACTCAATACTGCAACAGCAGAATTTTAAAAAGAAGTTAATTTTCATGAAATTAATTTGGAAGTAAGCTTCTGTATAGTAGCGTGCTTTACTCACAGATGTTCACAGGCAGGAGTTCACCTGGTTGTAAGGAGCTGGGCTTTGCTAGGTTTTGGTATAATTTTCTGTTACATCTTCCTGTGATTGCTGGGAAATCAGGGAAGAGGCTGAGCCTTTTACCTCCATGTCCAGTTCATTGTGGTGAAAAACATTGCTCTGACTAAAGCTCTGACTAATATTAAATGAAAATGGATTTGACCCATTTTACTTCTGCGGCTGAGAAGGAGTGACTCTGTAGAGCAAAATTCATGGTGCTGATACGATGTTCCCTGTATGTGCATTTTGGAAGTTTGATGTAAAGGCAGGTCTATTCTGCTGAAATGAATGTTTGTTATAAGCCAGAGATGTGAATTTTTGGAGCACATCATCTGGTTTGTTATCAGGGCAAAGTAGTCTCACCACATGGGCCAGAGATATAAATTAAAAAATTCCCCTGATATACATTTAAAAATTAAGGCAAATACACCCAAATATGCTGTTTAATTATTACCATGGGCCTGCTGCATATGCATACAAACTCTGCCATGTCAGTCTCCCTCATCTCAGATCCAGCCATGGGCAGTTGCCTTTGCAAAACAAGCCACAACCATCCTGCCCTCACCATACACATTTCATTTGCTGGAGAAGAGGGGGTAAATGCAACTCACATTTCTTCAACTTGATCTACAGACTGGACATTAAAGAAGTGGCAAATATGTGTCTTATGACCACATGTTATGTCTGTGCTTGAAAATAAACCATGCCAAAGATCACAGCTTGGCTCACACCCATACATGTAAGATTTCTTCCCCCCAAAACAAGGTCTTCTCTGGTAAAAGCTGCGTTTTCTTGTAGTGAAGTTGCACATACCTCTTACCCATCTCCCGATTTTGTTTAAATTTTTTGAGAGTTTTATAAAAAGTTTCATCAGTTAGATAAATCTCTCTTCAAGAGTGGCACTGCAGCTTTTTTTCATGGGAATGACAAAGCTTTCTGAATTTTTTGTACACTCCGGTAGAGACTGGTGGAAGAGGATGCGATGGTGAAATTGTATTCCTGTTTGGAAAGTCAGCATGGTGTACCCATCCCTTATTTTACCACCTCTGAGGTGCAGAATGCAGAGTGTATGAGGACACTTTAAGTCTGCAGCACCTACTGCCTGACCTAAGAGACCAATGCATCCAAAATCCTCCATGGCTTGCACAAACTAATACAGCTAAAATCCATTCTGCAGAGTTGTGTGTGTAGCTTTCCTGGCACTGAAGAAGGTGCTGCTGATGCCCAGAGGTCCCAGACATCATCATTTCTAGTGCTGGTAGTTCTATAGGTGCTGTGGACTGTTAGTTAAAAATTACATTTTATCCTCAGCTCACACTGAAATCTTCACTGCCTTCTATTTTTGCCTTCTTTTTATATCGTTATGTAACTGAACACCCAAAATAGGAGCCTGTATTTCTACACAGACAACATAGTTCTGTGAGGTTCAAGCATAAACTGGTCGTATTTTGCAGTGCTCGGTATATTCACATCCTGTACTCGGATTAATAAGAGATACCCATTAAATAGAGCTATTCTGATTTGTGCCAAACTGGGAGATGTTTTGATATGAAGAAAAAGTTCCTCAAAATCAGACACAGCATCCTTGAAGACTGATGAAGGAATATATTCCTCACAGTTGGCAGGGACAGGTTTTTGATTTAACATCTCTGTACACATAAAGCTCCTGTCCAAGGATACCCTAAAAGTGCACAACAATACTTGTCCTTACAAATTACCAACTTAGCATGAACATTGTTGTAGACAAATCTGCCTATAAAAATGAAAAAAAACAACCAAAATAAACAAAAAATCTATATTAATTCAAAATAATCCACTTTAAAAGATTTCATAAAGGAAAAATACACTTAGAGTAATCAGCATTCACTGCCAGAAGGAAGGTGTTATCAAAAGATTTGTGGGTGTCAATTTCTTATCCCAAAGAAAAAAAGGCATGGCAAATGGAATAGAGAATAGATCCTATACATTTGTAGGTAATACCAATGTAGGAAGGACTGAGAATCAACACAAAGGTTCAGGTACATCTTGTTACTGAAAAATGGTGCTGCTTACTTTCAGACACATTGATAACAGGAGTTGGTGCTTCCATGGTATATGGGAAAGTGACATCACACCTGGCTCAGAACAGCGTGTCCTTTCAGCCACAAACTTTGTAAAGGCACCTTGCAATTGCATCCCAATAAACACTGAAAACCAGAATCTCAGTTCAAAAATCTTGACAAGTGGGAAATTCAGTGGAAATAGGATTAAATAGGATAGGAGTAAAGTACTGTACTTAAGAAATATAGATGTCCATTGTAGGTGGATTACAAGATTGCAGTTCCCCCTTTGAAGGTTTTTTTTTATGGCCATAGTGACTTCTGATTGCACCATCTTAATCCTGTGTTTCTGTGGGTTTTGGGTTGTTTTTCCAGTTTGGTTATGATTAAGTAGTAGGGCAAAACAGAGAGAAGGCTGTCCCACAAGTCAGTGAGCCGATACTAAACCTGCAGCTGATACTTTCTGCACATAACACCTGTAGCAATCCCTGGGTTCTATATAATTGCTTCACCTACAACCTCCAGTTTCTGCCTTTTCAAACAAGGCAGGAGCAAAACAAGCAAAAAATCTGCTCTCCCCAGCAAAAATCTCAATCTAAATGACATGGTTAGGTCACTTCATATCTCTCCTGCTGTATACCCAGAACTAAACCCAACACTGCAATATGCAGAAGAGATTCTGGCTCCTCAGTCATGTTTACACATGCAGAGTCTGAGTGAGGAAACTCTTGTTCTGAACCACACACATCATCCTCCACAGAGGGTGCCTTGTAAAAAGCTGTATTGTTCTATTTTCAACTCACTCAGAGGCCTTTTTGTGTTTCTTACTGCTTTCCTCTCCTCCTGTCCTGTACACAGCCCATTTTTCTCCTTTTGCTCTTACTGCTGCTGTGTCCTGCTTCCTTTTTTGGTCTCTTTGCAGGAGGTACCAGAGCTGGGATTCCTGCCTTTCAGCACCAGCAGACCACCAGAACACACTGGGGTTGGGACCAGCCCTGCCCAGGACAGGGAGCTCCTCTGAGCAGCTCCTGAGCCACCTGGCTGCTGGCAGCAAAGAGAGCCACAGGTGGGGAACGCCATGGCTCAGCATTCAGCTGGTGTCAGCTGGAACTCACATGTCCCTGGTTTTACTTTACAGTCATATTGAGAAAAACAAACAAACAAACCACCCCTCCCCCCCAAAAAAAGGGAAGAGATCATAAAATGTGTAATACTTAAGTTTGCTGCCTAAACATTGTTCTCAACAGTTTATGCTGAAAAGAGAGGAGTCTTTTTGTCCCCAGGTAAAACCAAGCACTAATGGAAATGAGATAAAGAACGGTTCACAAAATTTTGCTGTTGTTTGGCATCTATGTTTATTAAATCCATCATTTCATAAATTAGATTTTCATTTGTTCTTGTCTTACCTATTTTGACTATCTGCTGATAATGATTATATAGCAGGAATAAGAGAGTGAGAGTAAAGTTTTACCCATATTGAATTGTGTTACACTTTACCTTTCTCAGATTATATTAATTATAATTCATGGCTTTCTCCAACCACTCACAGTTAAAGAGCACTCAAATAAGGAAGAAAAACAAATGTAATCTCTGACTCCAGGGTATTCATGCAAGCCCTGTTAACCTACTGATTAAATTATCTAGCCTTGCATAATTATTCCTGTTCTATGAACTGGTAAATAAAAGCAAAAATGTGGCTTTCCTAGTGAGAGCCAACACAAGGACATCTTATCCATTAATTTCTATGAAGCTTTAAAAATAATACTGTTAGCATGTTAGCATTTTGCCTTAATGTTCACGAAGTTCAGTCAAGATAAACTCTTAAACTGATTTAAAATCAATTATGGTGTTCCAGCAGGGCACAAGGGACAACATCTAAGTGCTTCACATTTTAGTCTGCATGGCAGTGGTTGTACTTCATCAGCTGGCTACATTTTTATATAATATCACTTAATAATTAACCACATAATTTAATATTTTCCTTAATACAAATGAACAGATTTTGGCATTTATTTAAAAGAATACAGACACAAAAGGTATAATGGAATACAAACATGTCTGGCGAACAATATTTTTCCCCACCCAACAGTTCTGTCTCCTTGAACCACAGTTACCTGGAGTAAGATCCAAAGTGTCTACACAAAAAGGCTACATCACTTCTAATAAATTGAATGTGTGCAGTCTCTGGCCAGTAGGCTGCTTGGCAGGCTGTGGTTACAGCCATACCCTGGCTCTGCCTCTGCCAAAACAGCCCTGTCCCAGCTGACAGAGCACAGGCTCAGGCTGTACAGAGAGCTCTGTGGGTTCTTGTGGCACAGGGGGGGACCGGGGCATGGCTCAAGAGGCTCTCAGTCCTCACCCTGTGCCCTGTGCAGCTGGAGTGTCTGCATTCCAAAAGGGGTTTTATTTACCCTAACACAGGTTTATCCAGACCACACTGCTTTAGCTGCTTACAGGCCCTCTGTGTGGGGCAGTATCAAAAGCCTCATGGAGACAAATTAACTTGATATTGCTGCTTCCGAGCTCCTTCCTTCTGTTAAGGAAACTACACTGCTTTGGCATGGTCTGTTATCTATGAAGGCTCATTTTCACACCCCTACCTGATTGCTAAGGGCAGGTACATGGCTCACCTCCCCTTTAGAAGTAGCTAACTCTGTGCTAACCCAGTTCATCAAATTCCTTTCGCTGAAGTACATCAGGCCCAACCTACTCCAAAACATTGCAATCAGCTAAGGCTGGGGCACTGAAGCACAGACTTGGTATTTAAGGATATTACTTGCAGTGTATGAGAACAGCTCAGCTGGTCAGTGCAGGGTGGTAATCATGCCAAGATTGTGGGTTTGATCCTCTACGGGCCTTTCACTAAGAGCTGGACTTGATGATCCTGGTGGAGTCCTTCCAACTCCAAATATTCTGTGATTCCATGGTATCTCCTTCTTTCTGTGGAATAATGATGACTAAACACTAGCTAATGGACTGAGCAGCAAGTAACACTGCAAAGCTCTTTTGTTACCAGGGTTGTTTTCTCATCTCAGTATTGTGCCACTGGAAGCATAAGTCTTTTCCTTTCTCCACCATTTTAATGCTTCCATTATTAATCTTTAATACTTAGTTGAGAAAGTTTCTTTCTCTATAAATATCTCCACTAGAATCAATGTAGAAGTAGAATACAACTACCAAGTCAATGCTTGTAGGAGACAGTTTCTGGTTTTAAACATTCTAAAAAGCTGAACTGCTCTGCAATGTCTCAAGTTCACTGCCCAGTTCTAGAGGCTTTTTGTGGATCTTAAACGTTTCCAGGTCTCCCTGTCCCTGATTGTTTGTATTCACCTCTCACGTTCTGATTTCACTGTTTAAAGGGCAAGGAAAGTTTACTGAATGGAAAGACCTTGGAGTCTACAATATCAAACAGCAGAGTGACCTCAAAGGAAAACATATTTCATTAAAAAGAAAAAAGAGTTTCCTTGCAAATCCAGCTTGTTTTACCCACCCAGATCTGCCTTTTTGCTGCCTCTGTGGTGACATATGTTTTATATGAATCTATATTAAGATGAATTTTAACCTACAAATAACTAGATACAGCTATGCAGTAGGAGGGAATTCCTACAAGATGATGTAAAGTTTTTTAAGCAGTAAAATTAAAAATAGCACGTAAAACCTGACCAGTAGATTTGGATTTGAACCAAGGCAACACATTTGGGAAACATTATCAAGTTTATCAGGGGTAACATATCACAGAAAATCTGCTTCTGTTTATATGCCATTTATTATTCATTTTTGACATTTCCCTTTTTTCTTCAACCTTTTTTACCCTTAAGCAAATATATGCTAGACTTAACTGAAATGTGAGGTAACGGACCAGTGTTTTAGTTTTCTTTCCCCATAAGACAAAAGCAGAACTGAGTAGAAGTAAAATAAAAAGTTCTATGAAATGTAAGTACAGGGGGAAAAAGACTGCCAGAGTAGGACTGGTAATAAGGGAGAAATCTGTCTCTCAATGAAATCCCAGAAAAAATAAATGCCTAATAAGATTAAACTAAGGGCCAAATTCTGTTCTTCCCTATACTGTCTTGCATTTCATGATGTATAAATAGCACATGAAAGCCTTTGCTTCATGCAACACACCACATGTGTGATAAAGGCTGTTTTTATGCCTATGACACTTACATTAATGGGGTTATGCCAGCAGAGTGTTCTTTGCCCATGACTGGCAAAATGTTTGCAGTTTATAGTAATCAAGTCTAACTCAGGGAAAATACAAACAATAAAAGCAAATTCACTCTTATCAAACAACCCAGTCCCTCAACTTAGAAAAATTCTCACTCATACCATCACAATAAATTCAAGAATGAGATGTATTCCCTGAATGTTTACTATTTTTTTTAGGATAAGGAAAACTTCTGGAGTGGTTTCAGGAGCAAATCTTTCCTCTGTGTGCTTTAGAATCTACACTTAGACCTTGTTCTATCAGCAAACACTCCTTATATCTCAAAGAAAATAAACACAGTAATGGGCATAAAATGGGGAATATATTTACTTTAAAATGCAAGCAAATCTGCAGAATGTAATAATATAAATAGATATTATTTATATTTATAGTTTATTTTTATTTTAGTAAATGCTGCAGTTTCTAGAATCTATGTGATAAAAAAAGCTCTGTGATTTTATGAGTTCTTGCATACTGTTGCTGATGTAAATGCTTTGAATATCTATTGAATAGTTCCATTAGAACAATTATTTGTAATTAGAATTAAAAATTACTTGTAATTACAATAAAGATTCTTGTAATTAAGACATACAATGAGTGCAGAATTGCACTCAGACGTTACTAAAGAAATGCTCTCCAATACTGCAGCAGAGCAAAAAAACTCGTGTTTTGGCAAATGTAAGGTAACATGTCTTAAAACGTGGTATTTAGAGGACATTTATTCTAAGTGGATACAGATGGAAGAGACCAGAGAGAGTAAGTCAAAGGAGCTCCTAGTAACCCAGTAAGGTTGAACTGCTGAACCCTTTTGAGGAAATTAGCATCGCTGGTGATGCTGTCAGGTAGCTGAGTGCTACTAGACAGAGAAGATGATTTATAAGCACACATGAAGAAAAACTTACAACTTGTAAGAGTGAAGTTTTGCTTGGCCTTTTTTTAGTTTATTTTCAGCTTGGCAATTTGAAAGCTAATGACTCAAACAGACTTTGAACCAGATCCTCAAAGATAAACTGAATTGGAATGAAAGCCATGTCATTTATTTTATAATGCAGCTTTTGTTGCCTTCCTCTTGCTGTTGCAGAAATCCCAGAACAGGATAGTAACAGATACTGCTCAAAGCAAAAACTTTCCGATACTGAGAACACTTGGATGCTTTGTTGCCTCTCCTGAAGATGACTGTAGGAGCTGGCATTTCATCCACGGTAATAACCCAGGATCTCCACAGTCAACAGTGGAGAGACAGAGAATGGGCCCCATGGGAATCTCACGAGCTTCAACAAGACCAAGTGCTAGTGCTGCCCTCAGGTCAGGGCAACCCCAGGTATCAATCCAGGCTGGGATGAACACATCCAGAGCAGCCCTGCTGAGAAGGACTTGGGGGAGCTGTGGGTGAGAGGCTGGACATGACCCAGCCATGTGCTCCTGCAGCCCAGAAAGCCAAATGTGTCTGGGCTGCACCCAAAGCAGTGTGGGCAGCAGGTGAGGGAGGGGATTCTGCCCCTCTGCCCAGCTCTGGTGAGACCCCACCTGCAGGGCTGCATCAGCTCTGGGGTCCCAGCACAGGAAGGACATGGACTTGTTGGAGCCAGTCCAGAGGCCACCAAGAGGATTTGAAGGATGGAGAACTCTCCTGTGAGGAAAGGCTGAGAGAGTTTAGCCTGGAAAAGAGAAGGCTCTGGGATGACCTAATGAGTCCTTCTACCACCTGAAGTGAGCCACAAGTGCCTGGAGTGACAGAACAGGCAGGAATGGCTTCAAACTGAGAGCAGGTTTAGTTTAGATATTAGGAAGAAAGCCTTTAATTTCAGTGAGACACTGGAACAGAGAAGCTGTGGATGCCCCATCCCTGGAAGTGTTCAGGTCCAGGTTGGACGGGGATCTTGAGCAACCTGATCTAGCAGGAGGTGTCCTTGTCCACTGCAGGGTGGTCAGAACTGGATGAACTTTAATGTCCCTTCTAACTCAAATTATTTTGATTTCTGGGGACAATTTTGTCTACCCTAACACAAAGAACCACAGGTCTTCAGAGGTCTGTCTCTCCATACTCCTTGGAGGACTGCACATATGACATAATTTGCTACCTCAACTGTTTAAAACCTATGGCGGTTCCAAGTGCTCTCCCTTGAAAAATGACATGAATAAGTTTGTAACACCCGTCATCTGTATTTTCAAGATGTTTGTGTCGGGCAGGATAAAACATTCTGTGCTTCAAACAATGTATGAAGTTAATGTCTACATGAGCAAAGTTGTGGGAGAATTTATTTACTTGAAATGGAGGCAAAAATATATTTTTTAATTTTTAAAATAAAATATTTTAAAATGCCATTTAAAAGGTGCAAAGATGACATTGTATGAACTCTGATACCAGTACTCTGATCATGAATTATTTTCATTTTGCTCTTAAGATCAGGGAGGTAAATGACCTGATACTACCAAGTCTAGAATGCTATCTTTAATTTTTATGCTTTTTGACCCATAAAGTCAATAAAAGATGTCCCCAAATTCTTCCAGCACAAGTTTCCAATAAAATTGTGATACAATTGAAGAAAAATCCCAGGAGAATGGAACTTTCCACATACACACAAAATCCCAGACTGACTTTGGCGAGGCCAAATCTCTGCTGTTTCCTGGGCCTTTTTTCCACATGGTAATGACCCCACTACTACCTGGCATGAAAATAATGTGAATTAAATTGAAGCCTGTATTTTCAAAGCTAAACCCCACAATGTTTGCTTGTTAGACTGGCTAATTTTTATTAAATATGTCACTTCAAATTGTTCTTGGGGTCAAAGACAAAAGAAATTTTTTTTTTTCCTTCTAATTTCATCAGTATGAAAGAACTGAGGAATCTCTAACCTTCCATGAACAGCGATTCATGTCTTGGGCACCTGCGTCAAACACTAAGAAAATTTTTCTGTCTTTTCTTGACACAGTTACACTGCACCTCTTGATTTAAACTACTCACATACTCAGGCAATATCTTTAACAGTAAACCCTCCATTTCTATTTGAAAATTACAAAATACAAAACCACTGTTATTTGTTTGAAAAATAATCTTGTCTCAGAAGTAATATTTTTTCAACAAAATAATTTAAAGTAATTTTCAGGTAGCATGCACTTGAGTACTTTTGCTGATTTTATTTAACCTAAACTTGTGTTATTTAAAACTCTGACCAATTATATAGCAAATGACAAGAATAAAGAAAAAAAATTGGTCCTACCTGTGTATCTCAAGTTAACTACAGTTGTACAACATATAATCAGAACAGTGGGTCCCAATGTGAATCTGAAACCACTGAACAAAAGGAATCTTAAGCTTCAAATTTAATAAAGCAAACATCAATCTTACAGGCTGCGCAAAACAAATATGGCATTCACTCTGTAGTTTCAAAACACAGCTGCAAAGAATTGGCTAAGTCAGTCTCATTGTATAAATATCATAGATATTACTATGAATATATACCTGAATATGGGTAATTCAAAATTAATCAGAACAAATAGGTTCATTTCATTTGATGCATAACAAAAATCTCCACAAAATCCTTTAATTAGGTTGGCTATATACCAAAACTTTTCTTTCCCTAACTAAGAATTTCCATAGAGATGTTCTATCTGCTGAGTCTTATACTAATACATTCAGTATCTCAGCAACTAGGACCACATTTACCTGTTCAGTAAGTTCATCTAAGAAACCTAATTCAACTTCCCTGTAAGGCATCTTGTTCGGCAAGGTTTTTATTAAAGAGCCTTTGAGCTCTGATGCTGCATGTTATTTAAGCCTGAGTCTAATACAGAAAGTGCCTGTAGTTAACCACAGCCTTGATTGCAATACCAAAAAAAACCAACCACCCAAACAAAACCAAAACCAAACCAAAAGGAAACAGAACCAAAAATTCTTCAACTTACATGAAATGGATCCTCACAAAATGAGAACTATCACAGGCTGTAACAGCACTTTTGATCAAAATCACATAAAAATATGCTAACCTTTAAGTTCTGTGAGCAATTCTAAAATATCAAAAGGTATGCCAAGGTCTTAATACCCAAGTCTACATAATTAATTGTCAACAGTCCAAAAAACCAAGACAAGAGAGATATATAAATTGCAGCTCGACCCCAAATTAAGGTGTGTTGGAAAATCTTGATGTAACTTCCTCTTAAACTAGGGAATAGTGCTTGGTTGGCCTGTATTTTAACTATATCCTTACTTTCTAGAACACCTACTACATTGTTCATTTCAGCTTTATTTTCAAAGCAGTCAAGCACAGAAGATCTCTAAAAGATTATGTTACGCCATTGATCCTCACGAGGGGAAGACTCAATTTGCTCAGTAATAAGCAACCTGGGTCAAAGGCCACAACTGGGAAAAGACAAAAGGCATTGTTTACACCTGTGTCCATCAGAAACAACTCTACTGAAATCTGTTGACTTATATTTGACTCAAATCCATATGAAAGATTTCTGTGTTTGCTGAATCTGGATTATGTGGCCAAGAATTCACATTTATTAGTCTGTAGCAGGAAGCATTACAGACCGCTAAACTAAAATACTAGTTTGCTATACTGTCTTTATAAGCAAAACTGGGTTTTATTGTCTTACTGGCAATTCAAATTCACTTCACTGCTTCAGCTCAGTTGCACTGCATTACCTAATGCACTTCACACTATGAATTAACAGATTCTATAATTTTGAATTAGAGAATTTATCAAGGAACTAGTAGTGTCCTACATTTTAGAGGAAAAAACCAAAACCCCACCTCTTCCAACTATTTTCAACTACTAGCAAACTTTTGGATATGCAAGATTTTTTATTTCATGACTTTTGATGTTCACAGAACCACATGCTTCTTATAGTCCAAGAATATGTGCAATTTAAAAAGCATATTTCTGACTACACCGTCACAAGATGATTTACACAAAAGATTTAACTCAGGAATTTTAATTTACCTTGTTCAGGGATCTGGTTGGAAGTACTGCATGGGATACAGCCCCAGAGGGATTTGTCCAAGAGAGCTGGCTTGCTTTCAAGGATCACCTCCTCCAAGCTCAAGAACAGTCCTTCCTGACAAGCATGAAACCAAGCAAAGATGGCATGGCTGCCCTTAGGAAAGCTAAGGCCCTTCTGAAGAGAAATTTGGTGAAGGGCATGAAGGTCAATAAAAAATGGATTCCATAGGTATATTAGCAGCAACAGATGCTATGGAAAACATCTGCTGCTGCTGCTACGTGGGGTATGAGATGTGTGACAAAGAGAAGATCAAGGAATTCAGTGTCCACTTTGCCTCAGTCTTTTAATGGTAGGGTTTGCCTTCAGGAATCCCAGGCCTCTGAAACCAGAAAGTATGAAGCAAGCAAGACTTTACTATGGGCAGATCAGGGATCAGGGTGGAAACACTTAAGCTGGACCTACACAATCAGTGGGACCTGATGGGATGCCCCATAAATGTGGAGTGAGCTGGCTGATGTCTTGTTTATCTTGACTTTAGCAAGGCTTCTGGCACAGTAACTTCCTCACAGGCAAACTGGTGATCTCTGGATGAGATAAACGGGCAGTGGGGCATACTGAGACTTGGCTGCACTCAAGCTCAAAGGGGATGTCATGAGCAGCACAAAATTCATCCTGAGGACAGTTACTAGTGATGTTCCCCTGTGGTTGGTATTGGGATTAATACTATTAAACATCTTCATTAATAACCCAGAGGTGGGGCAGAATGCACCCTCAGGAATTTTGCAGCTGATACAGGACTGGAAGGAGCTATCTATACACCAGATGGTTGTGCTGCCATTCAGAGGAACCTTGACAGACTGAGAATTGGACACTTGCACTGCTTTGCTTCAGATTAGCATGAAAAAGAGATGCACCATTTCCCAAATGGGAATCTACTGAACTGGCACTGTATTGTCATAAGAATATACTGATGACATTAAACTGCTCAAGAAGTAAATTGGGGAGGGGGACGACAGTGTTTATGTCTTACATTGTTTAACTCAGGATAAATGTAATAATGCAAGCAATTTCATATATTTATGTCTTACTTCCAGTTTAGATTTAACTGACATACAACACAGAAATCAACACAGAGAGGACTTCTTGTTGGTTTGTAAATTTCAGTAGACATGGAAAACATAAGATAATTTATTTGTGTAATGTGGCCTACCAGATACCAGTAAATGCAATCTCAGAAGCTATCTCTCATGACAGCTACGTAGTAGCAGCAGAAAGCTTAGAAGTAATAAATAATGTTTCAAACACGTTCTATTGTTCAAAGTGACCAATCTTAGTCTTTCAAATTCATAAAATCCTAAAATAGCATTTCCTTCCACCACAAAACTAGCAGAATTTTTAGGGCTCTTCTGAATCAAACTATTCACACTCATTTATGAGCATTCTGAAGTGCTGCCATTTTAAAGCTTAAATATTATTCATACCACAAGCATGTACTTTTACAAAATGATGAGACAAAATAGGAAGAACCACTGACAAAACACAGATCAATAACTTGGACCATTAGTCTAGATAGCTATTCTTCCAAAAGCGATTCATTTGAATTTACCTTACAATTAAATGAATTTTAATTCTGGTGACCTTATTGATTAGAAACACAACCTGAGATGGCCCCCATAGGCCAGGATGACTAATGTGAAGATAAAAAGTTAAAGAAGGAATTCATGCCCACAAGTGCTAAGATATGTCAGAAAAACACAAGATTTTTAATGTGATGTGACATTATAGCGTTATAGCATACAAGTGAAACAAGTGCTTTTAAAAAAAACTGCAAACTGGACACATACTATATGATCTAAGACTTTAAATGAGGTATTTCTCAACCTGTTTATGTTGTCTCTAAATATAGGGAGTCCCATAGCTTACTGTACCAAATTTTTTATTATTTCAAACAAACTTCTGTAGAAAAACATCAAAGCAGGCAAAGAAATCCCGTGACCTCAGTAAACAGCACATGACAACTCACAAAATGCTTGAAGGTTTACATTTTTATTATACAAGTCACAAATAGTTTTTCTCTGGGCTACTTAAGGATAAGACTTCATTGTTTGACAAAAAATTGCAGGTAAGCATATATTAACTTCAGTTACCAAAGCTCAACAGAATGGCCTGTCATCCACTGAATTTACCTAACTGGAAGTGACTATGAACAAAGCAGGATTTTCCCTAATACACATTTTTAAATGTCCCCCCCATTAAAAAATGGAGCCTGTAAACAGTGGATTTACTACTGTGAAAAAAATGTGGTCATTGCTTTCAGAAAAAGAAAAAAAAATCTAATGTGAGTAAGTTCTAATTCTCTCCCCAACAACATAGCAACTGGCTGCTGCACCTGCAGAGGTGTGACATGAGTGCTGGAGCTGTGGTGCTGTCCAGTATCATCACATGTATGTCACTGGCACCCGTGGGTTCTGATCAGGTCTGAGAAACCTCACAGTGGTTACTCTGCTCAGAAATAAACTTTCAAGTCAATCCCTACTCCAGAAAACTTGTGACATTAATACTGTTTAAGGACTGAGTTCAAGGACACAGTTTGTCACAGTGCAGCAGAGTTCCAGCAGACCAAATGCATCTTCAAAGTCTTAAGGTAATGTTTTTAGAAGAGATGTGCATGAAAATTCCAGTGAAAGCACACAAACCCGGATTTATCTATATGGGAATAAGCAAATACAAATCTGAACCTGTGCACAAGCACTGGAGTTTCCATACATACATGCAAGCAAAGTACACAAAATCAAACACATTTTCAGAACGTGACCTCTGCAAGAATATGTACAGCAACTGCAGACCACCCAGCAGACACACTTAGAAGAGCATGAGCACTTTGCTGCTTTTGGCAAAGTATTTCTATTTCATTAACTGGAAAATTTACCAGAAAGTAAGAACAAACAACTCAGCAAGGAACTTTGCTCCTTGAAGTATCAATGACATCTCAAAAGCCAGTGAGGAGCAGTCAGCTGATTCATATTTTTGGGTTGACTCTGAATCATCTAACAAATAACACTATCAGGAACTTGATGGAGTTCCTAAGAACAGATCAACTCTTAAATTTAAACCATCCCTAGTCTAAAGAGGCTGATTTGACACTAGGGAAATTTGCTACAGAACAGTACACTAGTTTAGATCAGCCAAAAGATTACTTACTGGCTAGAGCTGTCTGGGAGTTGATATTCACTGTGATATATTTACACTGACAAACCTTTTCCAGTAAAGTCAAGGCATTAGTATTTTCCCCTTTCCTTTCTAAATCTAATAAAATGATGCAGATTTTTCAAAATCTATCAATGAACTTTAAGCATATTTTCTGTTTATTTATACTGAATCTGAAAAAGGACATTAATTTCCTCAGTTATTGAAAGGTACGGGTTATACATAATTTAAAAGGCAAAAATGCCTGTTTGAAATACATGTTTGGATGCCAGACAGCACATAATCCTTAAAATTAGGTGGATCTCCACTTATTACAGGAAATAAAATGCATTTTATGAGAGTGATGAACATTCAGGTATTCTCCTATTCTTACTAGATTGACAAGATCCTAAAACTGACCAAAAAACTGTGCACATGTTCTTTAAAACATACTGATATTTTAAATGAATTTTACTTTCTCTTATATTAACTTTCTTCTTCTTTAATGTTCTGTGTACCTTTGACATTTCAGTTTGATTTCCATTTCGCCTTCACTACTACTTACTTCTCTGACAGAGAAGGTGTTTAAGGATTAAAATGCACAGATAAACTGTCATAACTGAAGTATCTAAGTAAAAAAGTATTTTAAATGTCAAAAGATAAAGGCTAGAATAAAAACTTAGGTTGCACTATATAAAGTCAGTCAGGTTATGAACAGATTCATATATTTTAGCAATGTGAAGAAAATGGTTATGTAAATACACACAAGTATTAACATCAAACTGTATTAAATTATGTAAACATACACATCTTCTGTGATCAATACAAACATCTACTTGTCTCTGGATACTACTGCAGCATAGCTCGAATTTGTTTTGAAGTAGATTCATCATTCAGGTGTTTTGTAGTGAACCTAGAAATTGCAAGTTAAAACAATAATTTATAAAATGAAAAGGAATAGGAAAAGTCTGAACACTTCAGCCTGTTTTTGAAATCGGCACAATTCAGTTACACAACGGAGGAATTTACATGTTCCTCTACTGATCACTGGAATTTAACTGGTAGGAATTTGGTGCTCTTTAGCTTCTAAATGCCCCATGCAATAAATTATTCCCTGCTAAAGGTGGAGAGCTGTGGCTAAGTCCTGTTTGGTATCTGCCCATGACATTGTCATAATCTTGGGTCAAAATTATCTCTCATTTTTTTCTAGTCAAAAGCCTCAAGAGAAGCAAAATCATGAAAATACATAAGAAATATGGTAAATACTAAAGTCACTTAAGAACCTAGACTGAATTTTGACATAATCTATGACTTTAAGCAGTTTTCTTAAATATTCTGAGAGGACTGAAATGCTTTATGTGTTTTTTCAATTTAGATCCAAGCATTCTCCACTGTTTATGCTAATATGGAGACTGATTATAACATAAACTTGAAACACACTTGATACCTGTAGGATTTAACTCCACATCAACTTTAATTCAAAAGACATGATAAGCAAATAAGGAGGTGCAGTTCTCCCTCTATCCAACCATTCAACAGCTAGAGAACTCAAAACCGGTTTGAAAAACTCGGTACTGACTCCCTTCTCAGCTTCAGAGAAGTGTCAGACCCTGTGTGCCTTCCTGCCCAAGACAGCACCATAAACAGGACCTGGATTTAGGATGCTGTTTTCTTGAAGCTGTATAATTTAGCGAGATTAAAAAAAAGTCTTATTAAGATGGAAAGGGAGAAGGGAAGTATTTAGGATTTGAAGTGCTTAGTACATAATTTCTAAAATGTTCTAGATGCTGAGGCATTTTATATAGCAAATCTTAGCTAGACTATACTGTTTACAACATTAATAGCTGTTGCTTATTCAAGTGAAATGAAATGGAAATCAATTAATATAAAAAAAATCACGGTGATGAAGGTAAACCTGAAAGGGTAATCTTATTAAATCAAGCTTCTAAAGTGAAGAGTGTTAAATATAAAGAGATTGGAGAAAAACAAAGAGGAATTTTTTAAGGCTCAATCACATACCTGAGAGCATTCAGAAGTCCTTCCACAGAATCAGGTGGCTGTTCCTTTAAAACTTTTATGCATCCCTTCATCTGGGAACAGAAGCATGCCACTATTGAACAATAATATATGAATTGCACTAGCTGAAAGCAAGGAATAAATTTACCATATACAGGCAGGTTTCTTTTCTTACTGAGTGTTAATGCTGCTTTACACGACACAATAAAAGCATTACAACTTATTAGAAATTATCCTAAAGTTACAAACTTAACTTTGGAGAAAACATCTACTTTCATAAGCATTTGTAGAGAGTAAATTATGCATCAAGTGTCTATATTTTAACTTACACACTGTTTCTCCAATTCCAAGTAAAAACCACAAAAATAAAAAACAGCTGATACAAGCTGAAAAAAAAGCGATTTTTGGAGTTCCATGTTATTGCTGTTAACAACTCTAAGTGGAGTTGTTAAAAATAAAAGTGGATGTTTCAACTTCCACTTTTATTTTTATGTTTGCATACAAGGAAGTAATTTTCAGTATTCAGTTTTTAGATGTAAACCTAAGCAGTGACAATTTATGATTTGTTTCATAACTAGTGGTTAAAAATTTAATCTAAGAAGTCCACAGTGTTGATTTTAACACATCTTGGTGGAGACTGTAAAAAACAGGCTGAAACTCTATCCAAATTTGCAGAAGGGGAAATGAAGCAGAGAAAGCAGTAGAACTCATTTGAGCCACTGTACAGACTCCCTAGCTAATCAATAGAGAGAAACAAGGAATTCTTCTAACCTATACAGAATGTATCTTCATTTGTAATAAATTATGCCCCAGAAGTACTTATTTCTTCCCACTGCTAGGAAGACATCTAATCTAACTATCCAGAAATTTGCCTAGATTAATTCCACCTTATTCGAAATGACAAATAAAGACAAGGCCGAGTCAAGATTTGAATCCTTTCATTTTCCAAGTCACATTGGAGTGCTAAATCTACATGTCAGAATTTTCTTTGCAGCTCAAGAGCACCTCTGCATTATTAAGGAAGTGGATGATGAAATACTTAATTGAAATCAGGGTCCTGACTAAATTAGTCAGAAAATGCATCCTCAACAGGGACCAGCCCAATAACCACTGCTTCCTGCTCAGCTGGCTCATGTCTACCTGGAAGGTGTAACTAGATTTGCAAATAACAGATCAGATGAGATTCTCAGGCTAGCACCACGTGTTTTGAAGTGTTTGAAGCTATTTTTCCTAAATTACAGAAACACACCCACACACATCATTCAGTACAGGTTTACATGCCCCAAAAGATCTGATCAGACCAGATCAAGTCAAAGGGGACAAAAGTTCAAACAAATTCTTTTTCATCTTTGTTAGAATCAGAATACCTAGAACAAGTAGGATAATGTTGGCGCTCAGGATTCTTCCTTTTGTTTTCTTCTCTCAGGGAATTTTTGTCCCTATGTGTTGCTAGGAGACAATAACACCCAGGTATTTAAGAGAGACAAAAAAAGTTGCCACAGCTCAGGGGAGGGGTAAGTGCTTAAGGAGCAGAAAAGAGACTGTTTATTTGGTTTTCTGTTGTCCCTTCTAAGGGAAGTTTCTGCCTTCCTTGGCAGACACCTATCTTTCAAACCAAGACTGATGTCTAAGCTAGGGGACAGTAATTAATAGACTGAAATACAGCCTCCATTCTTGAAAGAGTAAGGAAAGGGTAATATACTCCAGTGTCCTTGAAACTCTCTTGAAATGGCTTGAATGGCTGAAGTGAACAGTCTGGAGAAAAGAATTGTTTACCTCAGTAAAATAAACTTATCATCTGAAACATAAGGAGATATTTTTTTAAGTGCAAAACATCGCTAAACTAATTACACAAATCAAGATTTGGGACCATGTACTCGTTTTTTTAAAACTGAGCCATCCTGCCTCCCATTTACATCTAGCTAACTTTCCTGTAAGATTACAGAGCTTTAGGATAAATGTGAGAAACCAAGTACACACAATGTATATTTGGTCCTATCAGAATTTAATTTGTGTTGCCTCCGTAGGCAAGAGACTGAAACAGGAGTCAAGAAATCTGCACTCAAGTCCCAGGCTCTATCTGCTTCATGACCCTAAGCAAATCTATTCACCTCACTGTGTCAAATCTTTCCCTCTGTAGAGAGTCAGAGAGGAGCTGTGGCAGGACTCTGGTATCCGCAGATGTAAAATGCTAACGAAGACCCAGTGTCATGGAGGGCAATAACATATGTTTTTTTCTTTTCTTTTGAAGCAGATTCTCTTGCAAAGGGAAAGACTTGGCATCTTTTTCATTAATAATAGCTTATTTCTGCTGAAAGAAGTGGTGCATGCAGATTTACGTTTGTAAAAACACGGAGAAAAAACAAGCACACTCTTTTCATGTGTGCTTGCAATTTCTCAAATGGAAAAATAAGATTGATTTCTCTGTGACTGACCATGCCAAAGATAAAACTGAAGGGTCATTATCAACATTACAACAGTAACATTTCAGCTCTGCTACTTCAGATCTCAGATAAGGCAGAATATTTAATATATACTTATTAACATGAGAACTACTGCCAAACATGAGCATTTCAGCAACGATAAATTACATGATTTAAAAAAGAAATTACGACCACAGAACATACTCCAGGCTAGGCATAATACAAAATTATTTTAGCCTAACTATAAAGTTGTCAAGAAAGCAGAGTTAAAAAGAAAAATTACTATCTGTGTCTGGAAGAAGAAAAAAAAAGGGGGAAAGCTAGTCCTTATTTTCAAACAAACTGATGTATTAAAGTGCACAGGTGAAGACAAATTTTGAATTTTGCCATTCAAAAGTAATTAAAATTCTTATACCAAGCCATAAGCTTGTGCTGAAGAAGAGCTGCAGACTAGTATTCTCAAACCTACAGAGTATTAAAGAAAGGCCTCTCTTACATCAATCTTTGATGTCTTTGAGAAAGCTCCCACAGGATGAACGTGATCGTACAGAATAATAACTCCCACCATTACTCGCATGCAGAACATAAGGGTCTCTTCACTGGTGAATCTACTCCTGTACTCTCTGGAAAACAGAACAAAAGAAATAAACATTCTAGTCCTTTTACTACACAATTTTAAAAACTAGACTGTGAGTGCGGAAATCTGAACCAAAAGTTTATTTGAAGGTTGCAGATGCAGATTAGCAGCACTTTAAATATCTGTGAACTCTGTAAGCCCATGCCAATTTAGAAGAATGGTTAGAGAGCAGAGAGATGTAAACCTCTTGTCATAGCCATGCACAGCTGAGATCCTCAAAATGTGTGTGATAATGGCTTCATAGAAAACTTCATGAAATATGATGGAGAGTGAACATACTTCAGTTCAGTCTCAGAAATACCACATGCTGGGACCTCAAAGGAAAGCTACCGGTCTTGCTAACATTCCTACATTGGAATAGTTAAATGGGATCTAAGTTCAGCAGCTGGAAAGTTCAGGGCTTCACCAAGGTGGATGTAATAGTCAATGTGCTCTCTCTCTCTGTATATTGTAGTACCTCTCAGTCTACAATAACTTCAACTTTTATTCTTCCACAGAATCGGAACATGAACTAATTTAAAGGCTACAGAATTTTTGATGTGAAAATACTTGATGATCCCACAATTAGAATTAAATATCAGATAATCTTCTAGATGACTCACAACGTTTTTCCTCTACTTTGCCAAAAAAAGAGCTGACTCATAAAGCTACTTTTCAATTACTACTTCTGTGATGTCTCAGGATTGTGAGATGAGTCCCAGCCCTACAGACACTTCTCCATAATTTTCATGAACAAACTCAAACCTCAGGAATTCTACCTACACAGCTCCATGAACAAATGACTCATAGGCAGAAAGACTACCTTGACTCTATCTCATACGTGTTTTCCAGTCAAAGAGACATCTAACCTAAAATATACACTAAATGCATAGCAAAATAATAGTAAAGAACCCCACTGGCTATTATTATCTACGGTAGTGGATATGAACATAATTGTACAGCTGAATACATTTATGTGAATGAAAATTCATACAGCTGAATTATTTCATATGTAAAATAAGACGGCTGCATCCAAAAAAAGTTCTGCTTAAATGATCTTTGAAGTAGTCCCTGTGTACTTGCTGAAGAACTGCTTGGAAGAGCCAAAATCCTGCCCTCTGTGTGCTAATAATGGAGCAGCATGGGTAAGCAGGAGGCAGCAGTCAGCCTTTGGCCCTGGTTAGACAAGACACAGTTACTGAAGCCTGTGAGTGCATAAGATAATTACATTCGTATTTTAACCTTTTGTTCGTGACAGATATCATAAGGTGGTTAGAACAGGAGGCAAGGCTTTCTAGTACCAGGTCATGTTTTGTATACAAAAGTAGTAACAACTTAAGGCAAAGATGCAAGAATTCACTTGGAAAAAAAAGCATTATCCCAGGTGGTTAATTAAAGTACAAGTTCTGTCATACAAAGCCCCCAAGATTTAAAGTAAAACTTACGGCGTTTCCAACATGACTTTACATACACTGGCCATAGTACTTAGACAGTCTGTTGTATTTTCAATTGGTAACGTTTTGTTCTGGAAGCATAAGAAAAAGTCAGTGTTCAGTAAACTATCTTGTAAAATTAAAATCCAGAATGTCTGTTAGACCTTTCTCCCCCTCTACGTACTTCTGATACAAAATGCGTAGTTGCATTACTGAGGGTTTTGAGCATCGGTGTGGCCTCTGCATAGAACAGGGACATCCTATTAGCCATTTCATTGTTCACTTCATTCTCAATGTCTAGCTGATGAAAACAGGAGAAAAAATGGTCAGTAAAGCTCTTTAAAATCTTGCCAGCAGCAAGAAAAAGATACAGTACATGTTCATGTCAGCAAGCAGATTGCTGCTTGAATAGTCCTCTCTATCACTTCTTCCAGACTGCTGATTAACTCTTGGTGTGAAGGGGAGAACATGACAGCTACTGAATCAAAAGAAAAACTTCACCACAAATGGCATAAATGCATCCTGATAAATAGATACCTCACTGCATGCAGTACACCAGAGTTTATTTACTTACATGCATATTGTTTATTCTGTTGCGACTTATTGTCCGCCTGTAATAACTGAAGTCGTTCTGAATTGCTGGGTTTCTCATCTTCCAGGAAGACAAACAAGAAATAATCAGTTTTGGTTCAAAATTCAAGGCAAAAATCAACATGTATTGAAAGACTTTATTAACCTTAAGTTCATCAAAACGAAGAGTAAAATGTAAGATTTCTGCAAACTCTTTTGCTAGAGCCTGCTCCCGTTCCAGGTGCTGAGTTGGAGTGTAGGGAGGGCATGTCAAGGATTCCAGTAAACTCTGCAGGGCTTTCTCTGAATAAAAATCAGAAGCACAAATTGTAGTCAGTCCACACAAAGTTTTAACTACATATCTAAACATACTGCATTCAAAAGGAACCCTCCGAACATGCAGAGCCCTAACAAAATTGGTTTTTCTTACTATTCTGAAGTGAGAAGCATTAATTGAAGACACCTGCCTCTTCAGGCTCTGCCACTGTATCACTTCAGGCTCCATTTTGTATCACTGAAATCTTTTCTATTTTTGTCACTCTTTATCTGGGTTCTCTATCAAAAATTCTAGAGGAAGCATTTTTCTTGCATTCAGATATTCAACACTTTAATCTTCCTCAATTAGCCATCAGCTCAGTATAGAGATTTTTCTGGCATCTCTGTTACTAAAAGTGTACTCTTAGGCACTGATAGCAATATAAATCAGCTTCTGTGCCTGTAATTACTAGCATAACTCAAAAAGTGAAAGACATAGTTAGAGCATGTTGAAGAAGAATTCTGTAGCACTGGGAGCCCTCTCACTTTATACATATATTTGCATTCCAGAGTCCTAATTCAAAGAGTCACCTTTCATGTTTGTTGGGATGACAAAATCAGTGTACAACACACCCAATTTTGGATTTTCAATCTGTGAGAGAGTGTATTGATACTCTTTCCCATTATCCCTGCTTTTAAAAAGTCTCAAAATATTACTGGCTTACATTCTTTTCAAAACTCCAAAGGATCCAAATTACAAAAAAATAAATTGCATTAATCCAACATGGACCAGTGAAGTACAGAAACATGGCAGGAAACAGAAAAAAAATTGTTAGTTTTACCAGACAAACGAACAAACTATGAAATTAAGATTAAAGAGACACCTTGATAAATGCAATTGCAGTTAAATGTCTGCTGATATCAAATAGAAATAATAACAACTCTAAAACTCTTTCAAAGTTTGTGGAAAGACAAAACTTCTGCTTTCATTATGTATAAAGAACATATTTAACAGACATACTAAAATAGGGCTCACCTAATCTGAGTGAAAACTCATAAAATCGCTTTAGCCTTACAACCAGGGGACAGACTGAATTCCATGCTTTTTCTTGCAGCTGGATATCATTGGGATTTTGTATTGCCTGAAATGAAAACATTACTGTAAGACCTGTGATAAAAGAATAACAAGCAAGAGGTAGTTTGGAATTTTTTTATATTATTCTAAAAAGCATTGTAAAACAGAAGAATTACGAGAAATTACATTGCATAGGATTCCAAAAAATACTGTGGTTTTCACCTTCCCTCTCGCCCTGTAACATACTGTTTTAAAATTATTCATTACAGTGAACCATAGACATACATAAATATGTTCTAGCATACTCTTTTGGGAGAAAAAAATATTATAAAACCATCAGGTAAAACGTTGTGTGACTACTGGTAGCAAAAGTAACCTTTTTTCAGGTTTTGATGCTTTTGAAATCTTCAACACGTTGAGGTTTTAAAGTAATCAACAGCTCACAGTAAGAGTATCTGCAAATCTGATGCAGGAAAAGTTTTGGTCACCTGGACCAATTTCACAGAATAAGATGCCTCTAAAGTGGATGCCAAGTTATAATTTTCTGTGGTTGATTATTCCACTAACACAAAAGAACAACTATCTGTATCATGTATATCTGACACCTGAGTATTACTTCTTCTGTGTCTTCAAATTTGACTTCTGCCATGAGATACATGAAACAAGGTAAATGCAATGGTGTTTCTTGAAGTGAAAAAGAAAAACTAATTACTAACAGAAAACCTGAGAGAAGTTTCAACAGCCATCATTATATGATTTCAAATTAGAGCTTATATCGAATGTTATGCGTAATCTGTTACATATTTTATAAATACTATTTTAAGGAGCTTTTCACTTGAGTTCATAGAATGTGCTTGGAGAGAGAACAGAAGCAAGGAATGCATCAAGTTTTGCTTGATTTTGCTTCCAAAGAACTGTCATTAACAAACATACATCTCTAATTTCTTGTCCAGCTCCTTTGTAAGCCTGAAGGTCTGCAAGCATGCTTTCTGAGTCCTGTAAAACTGCACTGATCTGGTTCCAGACCTCCCTTTCTCCATCTGTGGGCTGTGCATCTAAGAAAGAGAAAAGCAAAATGCACAAAGTCAAAAGGAAGCTGCAGTACAAATAGCAAGATTACTCAGTTCTACTTAACAATACCATATCCAGCTTGACTATGTGTAACTCCATTCTGATGTAGGTTTTTTTTTCCCAAATATACAATTATACTGCCATTCTGCTAACATTCGGGCTTCTGCTTTTTATAGCATGGAAGGAAAAACAGTACAGTTTTTGTATGCTCTGGCTCATAATGCCTCTTCTCAAAACGCAGCATTTTAAAGAGCAGCAGTATCATAAAGCAATGTTATTAGAAAATAGGACAATACATCAGATCCTCTCTTTCACGAGCTCCATGGCTCAATTACAAAGAATTGCTCACTTTTCTTGCAGCTTGGGGATAAAATCAGGCCTTTCAATGGATGGAGCAGTGGGATATTGCTCCACTTTGACTTTTCTCCAGGCTTCCTTAACCAGGGAAGTTTCTCCTTTTGTAAAACACATATACAGTACTATTAAAAATAGCTTTTTTCTCATGTACGTCAGGGATCATTCCTGCCACTAAAATAAATCCAGCTTTGTCAGTAATCAGTGTGTGAGTGATCTGTAGACCTTTATTGTTCAGAGAAATGACATTTGAAAGTAGATCAATTTTCCTATTCAAATCTCCTGCTATGTGATTTCCACAGGAGTGTGACACCAGAGAGTGACGTTATCCCCAGAACACTGACACATTAGACAAGGTAGAGATCTTCTGTCTTCTTTTGCTTTAAAACATAAGCATGACAGGCACTGACCAAAGACTGATTGACCTATATATGGGATTGCAGTCTACATGTGAAGGAACAATGACATTGTCCCAGCAGATTTCTATAGACACAACTATTTGTTTTCCCTTAGATTTGTATTAGCTTGTAGAGACAGAATGTTAATTTTTGTGAAAGAAAAAAATGGCCTTGTAGTTGAAACAGAAATTAAAGACTACTTGTTTGAATTAAAAGCAGTGAGGTAAGTTCCATTCAAAACTCACCAATTAGGATCTCTACATTAACAGACAATAAATATTAAAAATACTTTTACTACTTAGTTGTCTCACTCTCCTTAAGAAAACTGACAGAATTTTCTACCCATGTATCAGTATGGGATTCATTTACCCAGTCCCCATTAGAAACAAATGAACTGGCTGACACTGGAGTGTAAGCAAACCAGGCATTCTCTCCATGATGTTTCAGGTTCAGATAATTTGTTTAGATGTTTCAAGTTATCTATATGGATCTTGCATGAAGGGGACACAAATGGCTGAGATTTACATGTCGGCAGATCCAAAGCAACTCGTACTTAAAACCTTTCCCGTATTCCTATGGCACCACCAGTCTCATGAGACTGGGCATAGAATACTGACTGGACTTTGCTTTTATTCTGGAATTTTTCCTTTCTCATGTTTAAAAAGTGAAAATAAACAAAAATTGGGCTTAGCTGTGTTTTATAGCCATGATACTAAAAAATCCCACTATTCTTCAAAAGGGGAAGGAAAGGAGCACTGCAGGGAACTGTCCTCACAGGAAAATCCCAGCTGGGACATGGCTATTGAACCAACCTATCAGCCACATTAAATTTACAATGTTCCAGACTGGTTCTTTCCTCAAGCTGCAAGAAATCTCAGGTACACACAGGGGTTTTCCATCTTGTGATAAAGAAGCAAAACAGAAAACTCCTCTGACTTTAACAAGGAAAGCAGTGATCCTGCAAAACAGTTACATACAATATAACAACAGAGTAGGGGAAGGTAGGAATCACATAAAAATCAGTATCTATATTTTAATAGTTAAATAAGTTAATGAAAACAACATTTCAGTGAATACTAACACAAAACAAAATAAATAACTTGTTAGTGCAGTTCATGAACGTAAAATTTGCATGTGCAGGTCACCTGAAGCATCTTTTTTAACCTTGTTGGTTAACAAGGTACTTCTATGCTAATTTTTACAATTTATTTGCTTTAAAAGTACTAGTGCTTAACAGGGATGCAAATGCTATACACTCTGCCCAGCACTCTGGGACTTCAAAAAGGCCTTTAGTAACACTCTTTACTGTAAATACTTTTTAAAATTTCCCAATTCATCTTTAGGGAAAGGAGGAATATTTGAAACTCATTGAGCTATCTGTAGTACCTGGGAAAGTAGGAGCAAAAGGCAGGTAGTTGTGTGGAAGAGGGAAAGAAAGGGAAGGGAGAGGAAGAGGGCTGCAAAGGCTTAGTTTGCATTTGCAGAAGCAGTTTATATTTATGTTGGAAGTGTTTAGCTTAAAAAGAAAGGTAGGGAGGATGATTCAGGCATTTGTTTCAAAAAAACCATGCATTTATTTACAAAATAGAAGTTATGCAAACAGATGTTCTGATAAGACCATGGCCATGTTTCAAAAGGGATTTTACAAGAAGATCCTGCCAAAAATGGTCAGCTAAAATAACCATAATGGATCACAAAACAATTTCATCTTACTGTCAACAACAATAATAGCAACAACAACTAAAAGGAATCGAGACTTCTTCAAGACAAATTTTGACTATTAAAACTGGCTTGCTATTCCAACAAAACCAGAGCTTGTTTCTCTGCTCTGAATTAAAAAATGCCAATTCTGACTCACAGTGTGGAATCACTGGCTGGCCATGCTTACCTCTTATCCCCACACCACCAGAGAATCAGCACATGCTTCAAGAACTTGAGCCCATTTATAAATTAAGCCACTGTCACTCACTGGTGAATGCAAGCCCTCTCAGTAATGAGTTATCATAATGGCCAGACTCACTCAAGGCTGAGTTTTTAGAGTACTCATGATCAGCATTCAGAGCATTCTGTTTTTAGTAAGATAAAATAGAGAACCCTTTCGCCTCCCTTCAGACAAATGTTTCTAATGTGAACCCTAAATCAAGCAACTACATGAATCCTGTATCCAATTAATACAAGAGTCAGATGAGAACTGAATCCCCCATATATAGATTCTACAAGGAAAATCTGAAAATTTTAGCTATGGAGAGAAATACACTTCCACTGGCTTCATCAGAAATAACCAGGATATGATCATTCCTTCCTTCCTTGAACATATGCTCTCCTTCATATTTACACATGATCTATGCCATGTTTTGGAACTTCATACTTCACAAAGAACAGGGGGAAACCTGGACCCACTACAATTCATTTGTAGATGCATTACGCATTTAAGGTGAATGGTGGGGCATGAAAGTTGGGTCATCACTATTTACTTAGCAAAATACCTGACATTTGTTTCAGAAAACCCTCCTACCAGTGCACGGTATCTACCTCATCCTTCACCAAATGTGCATTAGAAAAAACCATAAAGCTTCTAGGTAGGTAAAACATTAGTACTCATAGGACAAGACTAAATATAGAAAGGATGTGATGCCTTTACCAATATCAAATGAAGTGTAACACTATCTCAGTAATTAATTTTAATGAAGAAAGAACTGTACTATAAAGAGTACTAAGAACAGTACTAAAAGAAGCACTTCCTTCATACCCTTTCTGAATCTGAAATGCAGACCAAAAGCTGAGAACTTTATTCCACCTTCAGGAGGTTAAGATGATTCCCACTGAGGCAGGTTAGTTCTTCCATTGCCCTTCTGGCCTCGACAGCATAGCAGATGAAAGTGAGTTAAACAAGAACTTTCCTGGGCTCTGCTTTCAGCTTTTCTTGTCAACTGCCCACTGCAGACTGTGGCAAATAATTCCACCAGCCAGCAAGTTAGAGAGCAGTACACATATTTAACTGTATAATGCTGAAGTCCTATTTCAGATTAGTCACCATGGCAATGACTTTTTTCCATGCCAATCTGGGACAAAGCTAAAAGAAAAACTCAGAAACGAGCACAGGCATTACAACTACAGCGAGTAATGCACTTTAGAGGGTACCAGAACCTACTACACTCCATACATTAAAGAACCCCCAGTACTGAATAGAAACAGTACTCTATCCAGGCTACATGGGATTTTAAAATTTTGTTCTTTCTAAACTAGCTAGAAGAAAGTGAAGCTCACTAAATTGTTAATACTGGCTCCAGGCAGGGTGCTATGCCAGGGAGATCAGTATCCCCATGGTGGACAGGGGATGGACAAACAGCACCTCTAATTGAGCTGCAGCTCAGGAATTGAGTGCACTCTCCTGCAGGCTGGACACAGATTATGTCCCCAGACTTGCTGCAGCAAGGGTATTAATTAATAGCCTACTACATGAAAAAGTGGGCAGTTGCACTGCTGCCAGACATGTTCTAATAATAGACCCTTTAAATCATACATTAATAGTAACTAAAAATTTCATTAATCTTTCTGGGGATGTGCAGGAATCCTAGAAAATAAGATTCTTGGAGGGATCGAGAGGGATTTAACTAGGATCAACTTAAATTCACCCAGCTAACATTTAGAAAAAAAAGAACTTGCTCACATCAAGGCTGGAAACATCTTATAAAAAATATCTGAGACTGTGTCACCTAAGGATATCTCTAAATAATCAATAAAAGCTTTAATCTTTTAGATTAAAAATAAATTGTTGCCTCAAGTTTTAAATTATTTCCAAGAATTCATGTGGAATTATTTGTTTACTTTGCCTCAAAAAGGCAGCAGTGATTTGACAACAGATTTTCTGCAAAAAAGAGCAATTTTAAGATGGCGCAGAAGGAGCTCAAATACCCAGAATTCATTTATCTGCACGTAATTTAAATAAGATCAACATTTAAAGAACAAAACAGTTCTTCAACTGACAAAACCCATTCAAGAAAATTTGCTATGAAATCCTGAAATCCACAGACTCTCATGACTAGCTAGGCACTCACTTTTCCTAACATTATTTTCAAGTTGACTGCTGAGAAGGATTTAAGGTAAAGTAAGTGGTATATAATCAAACCCAAGAGGTAGGAGCTTGATCAAAAATACTCCCATCAAGATCCAAGTGTAAAACAGCAATATGGTGTACTTTCTAACAAGGATGAAATTATTTTCCTTTTTTAAAACCTTTCAGTAGACGCTAAAAAAGAGCAATTTGGCTGAATGCATTAAGTTTCCAATATCCCTCAAAGAAAAGGCCTTTCCACCTGCATGGAGAATGTTACTCTCCACACCAACCCAGTGGAACTGCCCAACTCTAAAATGAGTACTGGGGAGCAAACAGAACTGCTTTTGCTAAACAGCATTAACTGAAATTAATGCTGGATTCAAATTTTTTCAGGTATGCCACAGAGTTACAGAACTTAGTTTCGAGTTTGGATTGAAGTATCATGTTAGGTGTCAAAAAGAATTTTAAGTGACAACGTAGACACCTGAATGAAAGCGGGCGAAAAGAGATGATGTCAAACTTTTTTTTTATTTAGTCAGCTAATGAAAAAGCATACAGAAACTAGAAAGCAAGATGCTGATGCAAATAATGAATACAGTAAACACATCAGCTGAGCACACCCCTCATCCTCCGAACAGCCACCTGCAGTGACCATGTACAACCACGAGCTCGAAATGACAGCTCAGGCCACAGAAAGCCACACGTCCAGCACGCCAACACCAGACTCTGACCCATGGCCACTCACTCACAGTGTCCTTTTCCACTGTACGACGACCAGTTAAGGAAGACCAAAACTCAAAACCACAGCCCTTTTTTTTTTTGTCACATCCCTTTGAGCCAATACAGATTTTGTGCCACTAGAAACCTCTGGGACTGTATTTCGTGAGAAGAACCTTTAACCTTCCTCTTACAAGCACGAAACTCCCTAAAATTTGGAGATGACAGTTTTGTTCCTCCCCAGGCAGGTGTACCTGACTAGTGCGACCCAACTCATGTGGGAGAGGGTAGTGTTCTTGGCCACGTGCTTTTGGAGAGAAAAACAACCTCCACTGCCAAGGCTACACATTTGGTATTTCCCCCTCTCACCACCACCTCTACCAAGGCTCCCACTGCCAGACCACCTGTTTCCTGCCAAGCCTGCAGCCTGGGTCAGGAACACTTTCTTGCCAACAAGGACACAATGGGGCTGATTAAACCTGGAAGTTCAGAGCAGCTGAAAGCTTTCACAATAGCTTGGCAAAGGCCCTCAAAAGTTTGGTAGAAAAAATAAGTAGTGGTTTGGATAGAGATTTGGCATCCTGGGATTACAGTAAAGTTTTCAAATTACATAGACAGAGAAAAGGCTTCTCTTAAACACAAACTAACCAATTAATCTTTTTTTAAATAATTTAAAACTGATTTTTCATAATGGGGTAATTAAGCTCTAGCTAAGAAGATTAAGGTATGTGCATAGTTCTAGTCATACATTCATACAGCTCTCATCTAAGAAAGCATGTTTGAACAATTTCATGAGATTTAAATATGTATTTAAATAACTTTTTGAAGCAGTACTTCTGAGTGTACAGACATAAATGTTCACAGCATGTCTGCTACTTTTTTAAGAAAAATATTCAAAATAAATGATTAAAGAACAGAATTATTTTAAGATGACAAAATATGTGTCTAATCACCTGAAATGCTCTTTTATACCATGCTACAAAATGAAAGTATTGTAAAAACACTGGATTTTCTCAAAAATTTTTGGTTAGATCATTTTTTTTTTAGGATAGACGTATTAAGAGAGAAGATGTCACACACTGGTAGTGTTTCAAATAAAACACATTTCATGTATGTAGTGAACAGATTAAATCCATATTACAGTATTTGATGACTGTGTCTAGAAGTACATGCAGGGAAACTGTAGTCAGCAAAAGTGAAACCTGCTTTGAATCAAATATAGATGTCAAAAGAAACACTGTCCTGCAAACTGATAACCATGCAACTAAGAGAGATGCAATCAAGCCCATACACTTGGACCAATTTACTACTTTTCATAAACTATAAACCCAGCTAAATCATCAAAGAACCAAGCAAAAATATTTCCACCTCCACTGCTTATTTTTTTTTCATCTTTTCATTTCCAACATATATTTCCACTCAAGGAAGAATCACAATTTTTTAACCCTGATTTGTTAAGGAAAGTTGAGGTCAAGTTCATTCATATGAATTTAACAATGGCTCATAAATGTTTTGAATTTAATTCAAGATAAGGTTTTACTTGCACATCTACCTTTCTGCCTCTTTATCTGCTCAGAACGAAGTAATTTTGTATGGTTCTCTAATTACCAGAAAGCAATATTCTACTGAAGTGTAATTTTATTTGTTTGCAAATCCCTTTTGAATTGCTTTATGATGCATAAGCACATGCAGTTTATTAGGAAATAATAAGCAAAGAAGGCAAGCCAGGCAAGAAGCTTTGCTCACTTTCAAAGTCAAGGAAAAAATTTGGCCCCTGATCAAGCTCTGTGCAAGTGAGAACTTTTAAAAGATTTCCCATTTGGTTCCTGAAAAATAGAAAAGGAAGAGAAAAGGAGTCCTGAGTGAACATATTATTTTAGAGACAAGGACTTGGACAGATTGGTTGTGCTGGAAAATACACACTGTAAACAATCAGATTTTAAAAGTTTTTCCTCAGTTTGCTGCTAAGTCAGGGAAAAGATTCTCTCATTGTCTTGTAATTGTTTGAACTTACTTTCAAAATCCAGGAAAAAATGTGGATAGTTTTCAATTTCCCTGGTAAGGACCTTAAGAAGATTACCCATCCCAGCAAACCTAGTAAATGCAACAAAATCATAAACAGTTATACATGTAAACTCAGAATACTACAGCTAAGGGCTTGATACAGTCTGCACCATATATTCAATATTTTGGCAAGTTCTGGACAATGAGAAACATTTTGATGGTCAATTCTGAGATATTTATGCATGAGAGTAGAAAGAGGAAGACCTCAGACAAACACAGAAATAATTCTATTCAACAAATTGGAATTTAAACATGAGGATAACATCCCAGTGTATAAATGGATATTTATGAGTTTATTTACTTAGCAAGAGAAGTAAACTCAGAGCTATATCTTTATTTGTAAATTCATTAAATTGCTGGGCTCCAGATTGCTGAATACCATTTCAAAGTAAAAACTGACATCTTAACACTTGACTTAGATCTTCAGCAAAAAGCATATGATTTTAAGAATATAAGGAAAAAAATTCTAGTTGTTTCTAGTCAGGAAGATTTTATAATATATTACTATAAAATTCTATCAAAAAGGATAGCTAAAAGGCCTTTTAGCTTTAAAAGTATATATATGCATTAAAAAAAAAAAAAAAGAGAGAGTAAAAAGGGAAGGTTAGAATTCTTTTTATCTGTTATTACTATCTTTTATCATCTTGGAATTCTTTGCATTTCAAGTTATGAACAACTCCCAAAAGGAAAAGTGACCAGTTCTCAAAAAGCAAGTCTCTATGGAAGATAAAAAGGAAAGATACTTGAAAAAGTTTTTTTACCAGTACAGTTCTTAGGAAGATAAGTTATCCTAAAACTATGTAAAAGTAGAGCTTTCTTGGTTGAACTTAAACTTTTTCTCAGAAGAGAGAAAAATTAAACCATGAAAAGAACAGATCAGGATAAAGAGATCTGCCTGGAGGGATGTAGAAAAATGTAATTTTAGATTTAAAACACAGATTGAAAACTGATTTTTGCTTTAAAGAGAAATATTCTCATTACTCTAAACCACGGCTCTTGGGGCTCACATCTGATGTTCATCTGTGATTCAGTTTAACTCTTTTCCCACTTAAGAAATCAGACCACAAAAAATTATTCTAAGCATGGACATGGCTGATACTCCACATGAGGAGGCAAAGCTTTTTTCAAGTTTTCCCACAAGCATTACAGTAGGAAAAGAATCATCAACCCTAATTTCTATGTGCATATAAAGGATGTATTTCTACACCAGAAAAACCTAGGAAAGTAATATGAGACTTGGAGATTTCAAAGCAGCCACAGTCATACCATAAATAATATAAATTTAATCAATAATCTTTTAGAACATGCAGTTTCATGTAAGCAATGCTTTTGTTGAATAAATGGCTTTGTTTTGCATTAAATACTTCAAAATTTTCTCTCCAGAACAAATCCAGTGAGCAGACTGTCAAGCCCTTTGTAATTAGCAACATCTTGCATATACAAAATTGAAACACAAAGAAACATTTTTCATTATTCATACAGTTACATTCATTACATGCATGAAAAATATTTACACTTTTACTTTCAGAACAAGACCAGCACCTTATAGACCAAGTTTGACTTTCTGATTAGCCTAGAAAGGAGAAAAACATGCAAACAGAGCAAAATAGATTTTATACAGTGTCATAACTTATATCTTCAATAATTTAACATTTTCATCACACTGGTGTAATACTTTTTATCAGCATCAGCTAGGAGAAACACAATAATGTATACACACTTATTTTCCTTTTCATAATCTTGAAAGAAAAAATGATATTATGTAATACTATCACAATCGAAATGACTGACTCAGCTTGGATTCTTCACTTTCAACTCTTTTTAAGCCATATCTTACCTCATCGCCTTCAATCTTCAGAGAGTACCCAAGCATTTCTTCTACTGCCAAAGCTTGCACTGCATCCAGAACTGGTTTAGCTGATAGCATGCTTCACACAGCGAGGAACCCTCTGTGCCAAAAACCTGCAGATACGCTCCCTCATTTGCACTGAGTAGCTTGAGGTCATGTGCCCAAGCTCTGCCTCTGATCCTTCTTAAGCAAGAACAGCACATCTCGGCTTGGGAGATTTCTGAGTACTTTTCTGGAACTTTTGTTACATTTCCTAGCTTGTTTTTCACTTAATTCCCTCTCCCTCAATCCCTGTGCAGAAACTGATCCAGCTATTCAGGTCACAAGTACGCAACAGAAGCCTACCAAAAACTTACACCGTCCGTGCAGGCACCACCTTCCTGTGATCCTGAAGGCTCAGGTTTGACACCATCTATTTTCAAAGCACATCATCCCCAAAAATAGTCATACTCTGCATCAACAGCCAGAAAATATGGTTCAGACAACTGCTCAACATGCTTAAATTATTTATTTTTTTATATAATTTCTTTATTGTTTCCTAAAAAACAAAACTAAAAGCGACATCTGGTTCCAAGTAACTTTCACTTTCAAGTGTAACTCATCATACAACCCTAAGTTTTTAATTTCGAATTAAAAGGCCAACCTTCACCTTAAAGGAAGTGCTAATAAACATAAATCTTTGCCTCAAACTGAATTATTTTATTCTGCATAGCCTGCTGCTTCCCAGTACTTGGCTCTTTCAAACTGTCTTTCCTTAAAAACTCTAATAACATATTCCAAACCTCAGGAACTGAAAGTCACCTCCAGGATAATTTTAATGAGATTTCAAAGTAAGTAACGGCACACATTCTGAGCAGGTCAATATACACACTGCAAGGGAAATGCAAATAAGAGCTGCAGAAGCAAACCATAAAGGTTTATTGTAGGAGCATAAAATTCTATTTCATTAAACTGGAAAGCATTTTATTTTACTTACTGTAAAATCAGTTTAAATGTTGAACTGAGACTCAATGCATATATAAAAATATTGCTGATGCTGCACCACTAAATGCTAGCAGTTCTCTTTAGTGTCTAAATTCCTTAAAATCCAACTTTTAACTATGCTTTAAAAATTATTACATGTTGACAATGATGCTTGCATTTTATTTTTCCCTATTGTTTTCCAAACCTTTAAAGCTTACCCTAAGATATTACGTAAGTATATAAAAAAAAAAAAAAAACCCAGGTGGGGTTGGTCTCTTCTCTCAGGCAACTGACAATTAGGACAAGAGGCCATGGCCCTGAGCTGCACTACTGGAGGCTCAGGTTGGATACCTGGAAGGATTTTCCACAGAATGAGTGGTTAAACACAGGAACAGACACAGCAGGGAAGATGGTGGAGTCACCACCCTGAAAGTGTTCAAGAAACAATTGAAGACAGCCTTTAGTGACATGCTTTAGTTGGCACAACGGTGTTCAAATCAAAAGCTGGACTTGATAATCTTGGAGCTCTTTTCTAATCTAAATGATTCTGTGATCGACTGCACTCCCAGTCAGTTCACAGATGACACCAAGCTGGTCAGGAGTATTGAGCTGCTGGAGGGCAGGAAGGCTCCGCAGGCTGGATTGATGCTGAGGTCAATGGTGTGAGGTTCAACAGGGCCCAGTGCCGGGTCCTGCCCTTGGGTCACAACAACCCCTGCAGTGCTGCAGGCTGGGGACAGAGACGCTGGAAAGTGGCCAAGAGGAAAAGGAGCTGGGGGTGCTGGTTGAGAGCAGCTGAACATGAGCCAGGGTGGGCCCAGGTGGCCAAGAAAGCCAATGGGATCCTGGCCTGGATCAGAAGCAGAGTGGCCAGCAGGTCAGGACAGTGATAACCAGCAATAAGACAAGAGGAAATGGCCTCAAGTTGCACCAGAGAAGTTTAGATTGGATATTAGGAAAACTTTCCTTGAGAGGGCTGTCCAGCACTGGCACAAGCTGCCCAAAGAAATGGGTGAGTCACCATCTCTGGGGGTATTTAAAAGACTTGTAGATGTGGTGCTTAGGGACATGGTGGATATGGCAGATTAGGTCAACAGCTGGACTCAATTAATTTGGAGATCTTTTCCAACCTAGATGATTTTGTGTTTCTTCTATTTATTCCCATCGAATTCCACAGTAGGTTTCTTTTTAATAATCTCTTCAATTTTCTTATAGTTGAGAATATTTGCATGGATATGGTATTATTACTATCTTCAGCTGTTTTACTGCTAAGTGTTTAAATCTTATTAACTGCAGTTGCATTGATGAAGAAAAATACAACAACTGATATTTAACAGTCTCAGTTGGGCATGTACAGTTAGTCTTCAAAAATGGTATTATTTCTCTATGGACTTTATTCTAGAAGTAAGTTTAAAAATGTGTTGTTACACTAAGAAAAAAGTAAAAATAGTCATACGTTTGTGTTGAGGTGATAATTGCACAAATCCCCCAAAGATATTTGATAATGAGGTATGTACAGTATTGTCTAGAAAGGCACAGATAAGACAAAAACATAACCAAATTATTTTCAGAAAGCAAGCTATGTTCATTTTTCAGAAAAAAAGAATTATCCCCAATGCTCGCCTCTGAACAGTGATTTATAACGTTTCCATGATACAAATAACATACATAAAGTGCACCAGGTGGCAACCTACACACAAGCAAAGAAAAATCAGCGCCACACATTCCTTAGGCAGGTGAAGTATAAACAGACAAAAAGAAACCCCAATAAAACTCAAACCCACAAAATAGCTATAAAGAAGTGAAAGGTGGAATAAGAGGAGAAAGTTGCTCAAGGCGAAAGTAACTCAAGATAAAAGAATAATTCCCTCTTTGAACAATCATTTTATTAAAATTCCTAGCTAAGGAACACTTCTAGCCAAGAGCTTTTGCTGTTAACTGATATGCAGATTGCAGGACACAAAACCTACCAAAAAAGTGATGCAAGTCAAACGGAATTAATAAATGGGTTGTAATGACAAATATGTTTTTCAGTAATCATAAAATGTTTAAAGAGCTGGCCAAGATCAGTACCTGTAGCCCCAAGGATTACAGAGCTTGGCTTGTGGTTTCCCCAAAATTAAAAGGTAAAAAAAAATTACCTTAGATGAACCTAAAACTTACCCAGCAGGGGGATTTTTCTATATGCCAACCCTCACACCTGAATCTACTTTGAACAGAATTCCTGTACATTTTCAAAGTATATAATGTTAGAGCAGCCATCATGAAAGAATGAAATCCAGGCAACCAAAATATCTGGATTTTGATTCATAGGTCATAATTAAAAAAAAAATGAAACACAAACCAGACAAACAAAAAAAAACTCTAACAAAAAAGTAGAATGGAATCCAATTAAGCAATTAGAGTAAAATTATATCTGAACTTAAAAAAAGCAGTACTGCACTTTCATCCTTCTGCCAGAGCACAGAGTAACTAGAGCAATCCAGTGTGAATATGGCATTGGCTGCACAGATGCCTTACACAAACCAGGAACACAATTCCTCTGTACACATTAAATGGGGCTTCTATGAATTTTCACAGTAGTGAGACACCTTTAAAAGATACAGGATAGATTTAGCAAGTTTGAGTGTTTCCTCCTTCAAAATAAAACCACTATATTTTGTTTTAAGGGAAGTTTGACTTAGTTCCTCCAAAATCTTTTAAGAGAGACACACCATTATCTTCCTCTTAAAAGTTTTCTTGTCCTCATCATCTCCCACCAATTCATAGTGAGGAAAGAAATAAGCCATCTTAGAACAGACTCAGTTTTGAAAATCTAATGATTTGAACACTTGAGAAGGTATCTGATTTCAGTATTTGTGAATATAATGAGTGAAAAATCAATGCTAAATCAGATAAGCATCAGAATCAGAAACAGGACTTTTGGGTGAAAAATCAGAAACAGGAAAAAAAAGAAACCCTTCCTGGTCCTTTCTGCCTGTAAATGACTGCTGATCATTCAGTCTTCTGACTACGCCACAAATCAAATGCAAGTGTCTGAAAAGCAACACGAAAACCATCATATTCTAGTTCTCTGGACAACTACGGTAGAAGATTTCCTCAAAGTGATTTTATTTTCCAGTTAATGTCTTGTGCCAGTTCATAACAGGAGTAAGTCTTCACATGCTAGCTTTCTTCTCTTTCTATTTTACTTCTCATTTTAATACATAAAAGGCAAAACAGCACATCTGATCTCAGTACGTCAAACATAAATCCTACAGGGACTGGATTTCTTAGTGCATATTTCCTAATGATCTGTTCTACATGTGTCAGTATGTAGGATATAATGCATTTTGCCATTTTGTATTTATGGTGTGGAGGGTAATAATTTGTAAGATATGGATCAGAAGCAGTCTTTACAAGTATGGCTTCCTAGAAAAGGAAAGAGAAGTTAAAGAACATCTTAAAATACTAAACAGACAATTAATTCAATCGAAGATATTGACATTAGTGGAATTAAGACAGTTATAGCCAGGAATATTTACCAATAGCTCAAGATCTGACGAATTAAAGATGAAATGTGGATCTTTCCAGGGATTTGCTGATTTTAGTTTAAAAATTTGTCATAGTGGTCCTACTTAATAGCTCATTACAAAAATAAGAAAACTTGCTGACCTATTACAAGGCTGCTGACGGAAATAGCCAGAGTTCCACTGGAAAAAACAAACAAACAAACAACAAAACCCACTGTACATAAACTGGAGGATAATGTATACTTTTAAAATCCATTTAAAATTTCAGGAAAAAAAAGTAAAATAAAAACTTCTATGTGTGTCTGAGTGACAAAAAAAAACCAAAACCAAAACAGGTAACATTCCAAAACAGCAACTTGAGAGATCACATAACCCAGGGAAGTATTTAAGAAGGTTCTGCTGAAGTATTTGAGGCATGTGAGTAACAGAATGGGGCAAGAAGCTTCAAGAGGATTAATTAACCATGTATCTCTATAGGTTTACAGAGGATATTTTTCACTTTTCTGGCAGTTATGGGGAGAATTAACTGAATATAAGGTTGGGAACAGAAGACATTAAAAAGAGAGAAGGTTACTAAACAAGGAGAAAACAGCAAATTAAACTGATTTCACAAAAGTAGTTTCAGTAATCTCAGGTACCTGGAAAGACAGAACTCTTGGAAAGTTGATTTAAGGAATAAGGGAGTGCAGGAAACTCAGCAGTAAAGACAAAACATAACAGGTTATTCTGATGGACAAGAGAGACAAAAGAGAGGCTCAGAAATCAATACATCTGTATAAGTATAGGGCAAAATTGAAGAAATATATAGAGGGAGCTTTGACAAAGCACTAGAGATGAAAGAGAAAATGTTATTTACTGGCAAAAAAAAGAGATGGTATTTTTAAACAGTATCTGTTGTATAGACCTGGTTTTGTTTAATATTCTTAATTAGTGACAGGCAGAGAAGAAGAAAATACCTCTTTCAAAATATGCACTAAGCTAGATGGGAATTAAAATATTCTGGAAAATAGGATTGTAATTCAAAATACTTTAATAAACTGGAGATACTATCCAGAAGACATTCCATAAATACAAATGTGAATTATTCCACTCAAAGAAAAAACCAAATAAATTCCACAAATGTAGATATACTGGTAAGCAGAAAGACGGAGGAAAAGTATTTAATAATTATACTGGACTATAAATTAAACCTAAGGCAGGTTTGAAAGTTGCTAAACTCTGGAATTTTTTAATGACTGCTCTCACAGTCAAGTTAAGGGATAAGAAGACTAAATATTGAACAACAATAGGTTTTCTCCAAAACACAAGCCTAACCTGTAAGTATGAAGGAGTTACTGAAAAGTGTAAATTTCAATAAAACTGCCCCTTTTTCCTTAATTAATTCTGTGTAATGTTTTAAATCCTGCTATTATATTGTTAGTGCACATACTTCCAAATTAAAGACTCAATTTATTAAGACATATGGGGCAGAATGGGTGTATGGCATTTTTCTGCAAAAGAGCCTGCCTTGAAAATTGTGCTAATAGACAAGCACATTAGCCCTCTTAATGATGCAAACACAAAGAGATTCTTAATTTTGCACTGTGCCTAATACTTTAAGAAGCACATTCCCTAGTAAATCTATTTTCAAATAATGTGTCTTACTTATACTGATTGGCAAACAAGCCTTGTGCCTCTACATGAGCTGCTAAAACCACTGCAATTTTTTGGGTATATTAACAATTCTGCTATTTGCCTAAAATGACAAACAGGGAAGGACTACTCTGGATGGTGCAGAATTAAAACCATCCTTTTAATTAAAAATTAGATTTCTAGTACGTGTAAATGAAAATTGAAAGCATGTACTGACCCTGGCAGACTCTGCAGTAATTAATTCTAATCACTCCTGGAAGCCATTCCTAGTATAGTAATGAAATTTGCACAGTAAATTTTTATTAAGACAATAAAATTGATGCACTGTAGTAACTTTACACCCTACTCCCGCTTTCCTATATGTACGTATATTTTGGTGACTGACCAGCAGTGGATGGTGGCCGGTGCCAGGCCCACTGATGCCAATTTGTTCTTTATCCTGGGAGATGCACAGCCTGCAGAGGCTCATTGCTCATTGCCCATTATCCAATATCCACTATCCAATATCCATTACTCAATATCCAATATCCATTATCCATCACCCAGGGAACGCGGAGCGCGCGGCCGGGACGGCGTCGGAGCGCCCCCTGCTGCCGCACGGCCGCCACAGCAGCGCCCCAGGCTTGGGAACAGCTCCAGCGAGGGACAGCAATCTACAAGCCCCTTGGGCAAACAACAGCCCCTCCGGGCAATTCACAGCCCCCTTGGGCTAACAGCTCCTCCGGGCAATCCATAGCCCCCCTGGGCAAACAACAGCCCCCCCGGGCAATCCACAACCCCCATGGCAATCCACAGCCCCTCCGGGCAATCCACAGCCCCCCTTGGCAAACAAAACAGCCCCTCCGGGCAATCCTCAGCCCCTTCGGGCAATCCACAGCCCCTCTGGGCAATCCACAGCGCCCCTGGGCAATCCACAACCCCTCCGGGCAATCTGCTCCAGTGCTTGGGCACCCGCACAGGGAAGTTGCTCCTCACGTTCAGGTGGAACTTTCTCTACATCAGTTTCTGCCCATTGTCTCTTGTCCTACTGCTGGGCACCACCAAGCAGAGCCTGGTCCATCCTCTTGACACCCTCCCTTTTACACACATTGTTGGGGTCTACTCTCAGTTTTCTCCTCTCCGGGCTAAACAGCCCCAGCTCCCTCAGCCTTTCCTTACAAAGGAGGTGCTCCAGTTCCCTGACTGTCTCCATAGCCCACCTCCCCACCTGAGTAAAGGCCACGGAGCCCTCACATCAGCTGAAATCAGCCCAAGAGTAACAACCTCCCTTTGCACAATCAGCCTGGTTTCTGCATGGGCTCCAGATCCTTCACCAGTGCATGACCTTCTTCTCTACTCTTACAGCACGAACAAACCCAAACTAATAATACATATATATTAACCACATTTCAGAACTAATACTAATATTACAAACCAAATTATATTGCTTTCCCTTTCTTCCTGCTGAAACTCAGAATTTAACTTAAAAGTAACTGTGATTGCATCTGAAATTATCAGAAGTGTCATTTCCACTCAAAAACTGAAAAGCACATGGGGGCTGCTCAGGCTTTGCACAGTGAGACCCCCAGGCTGGTGAGGGTTCTGAGCAGGGCATTCCCATCCAGCATCTGTCACATGCCACATCAGCTCTGGCACCACTCCTGTCTTCTCCATCTGTACAGAAACACTGGTTTTATTTACACTTTTTTCAAGCAGTATGGATTAACATTATTTCTTTAAAATTCAAGAAGCAGCCTAGAAGTTGAGAAAGAAGAAATGGTTTTGTAGTGAGATCTCTAATTTTAAGGTGTCGGTTACCTGCTACCAAAAAAGGAAGGAAGGAGTCACACGCAAGACCTTCTCACTGCCTTTGCTGAATCTGGTTTCAATGGCAAATCATGATTTTTAGAACTAGAAACTATACAGAATATACGGTATTTTAGAGCAAAATTTAAAATTTTCCTTTTGCATAACCTTGTTTCATTTTCACATGTAACTAACTTGCCATCACAGAGGTAACAAGTCACATCTAAAATAAATACATCCTTGAAATGGCAACATCCATTAGTTTCTGAGAAAATTTCAAATTATAAACAACTATGTAAATAGGAAATGTAAAAATATTTTAAAACTTTGTTGAAAAACTTAAATTTTTTTAAAAACTAGACATGCAGACATGCAAACACCCACCGTGTGCATGTAGCCAGGGACTTCCAAATGAGCTTGTTTAATAAGAACTGAGCCCTGGCTCCTTATCACAGAAAAAAAAATGTTAGATACAATATGATTATAACTGTAACAAAATCAGAAGATAAAACACATTTACTTAACCAAAGCTTTCTGCTGGGTGACTGAAAGCCATCTATGTGCAGGAGGAGCACCTGCGTGGCCTCAGCTGCATTAAAAAGAATCCTACAGCTCAGGTTCCTCAGCTCGTGACTGAAGATGATGCGAATTCTCTGGAGGATGGCAGAAACCCTGCAATTATTTCTAATTTCATTGTAAACAAATGGAAGATAAGAAATGTTCTAGAAAATATTGTTACTCAAGCCACCAAAAGTCTTTGTATTGTCTTCCAATCACCATCGATAATTTAACCAGCCTGTAATACAGCACTAAAACATATCTGGAAACTGAATTTTGGTTTATTTTCCTCTGAGCCAATTACTATTTTAGTAGCAAACTGTTCAACTGATTTACTAAAAAAACAGAATAAAGGAAAACTTCAGAAAAGCCTGAGAGATTAGGTAAAAAATATGCAGTGACTGAATATTATCAAGGTTGATGGAAAATAATGGAAATTTACTGAGGTCAAAAAGAAGTTAAAAGAGCAGAGCTTATACACTGAAAAGAAACTGAAAGACCTAAATTGATACACATTTCAAAAGTGCTAAAAAATGTTTCCATAAACAAAAAGCCTTTAAATTGCAAAAAGGATAATATTCTTTTTTATAGACTACATTTGTTTTGAAACACTAATATCAGGGAAAAAATATACAATATAGATTATATATGTGTATATGTATTGCAATCAGATAAAAGATTTAAATTTTGTATCAAACACATAAAGTTACTAACACTACCATCCAAACTACTTAGCAAAGTAAAGAGTATTTATTAAAAAAAATGTATTTAGGAAATTATAACTTTCTACAGACACTTGGTGTCTATCTCATCTTTCTGATCTTCCAAAGGAAAATTACAGAATCACAGAATATCAGGAGTTGGAAGGGACCCATGAGGATCATCAAGTCCAGCTCCGAAGTGGATGGCCCATGCAGGGATCAAACACCAAACCTTGGCATTATCTGCCCCTGCTCTCACCAGTTATTTCAGAAGTCCAACTCCAGCAGGGCCTATCCCACTCCCATTTTGGATACATCAAACAAAAGGTACCAACTACTTTCAACTCTTCAATTCAGTTCTTGAACTATCAGCTTGCTCCAGGTCAGTGTTTGCCCAGCCACCAACCAAAAAGGCTAAAGCAAAAAACGGAAGTAGCTATAATAAACTTCCTAAAATGCACCAATAATTAAGTTTCTTGAAAACATGCTATAAGTCAACATATTCTAGGCAGGAGGGAAACTCCAATACACAAATCAAGATTGCTGTCTTGCACCTGATTTGGGTTTGGAACAGGCTGCAGTTAAGGCAGCTATCCACTAAGTGGCATTAGCAACCCAAACACCTAATTTTGGCAGAAAAATCATAATACAGAACATTTTACCTCCTACAAACAAATCGACAGAAAACACTTCCTTTGAATCATTCATTTTATTCAATTTTGTGAGAAGCTCTGGCATCATTCCAAACAGCATTATGAATTACTTTTCAGATCAAGACAAATAAAACCATCCTGATAAACCTATTAAACAAAATAACCAAAATATGGGTGCAATGTGAGTTCAAATTAAGATATATAAAACATAAAACTACAGCAAAATATTTTAAAAGTAGCTGGGATTTCAGAAGTGCTGTAAATCAACAAGTGTAATATTTCCTGTTGTGAAGTGTAAAATTATAAAACTCACACCAGATGTTTATTTTACATAAAACACTTTAAAACAAAAAAGATAATTCTAATAATTTAAATATACTGATGCTACCTGATTCTAGAAAGCATAAAATATTATGACAACGGGGAAAATAAGAAAACTACTACACTTCATTAATTATTTAAGGATTTGTTTTCAAAATATTAATTAAGGGTTACTAACTGTAAATACAGGGTTCTGACAATTGTCTACTGGAAAAATGCCTTTAGAAACAATATAAATATCAGAGAAATGTATCAGAACAGAACTCTTATTTAAAAATTTTCCCCTATTCATATTGTTTGTCCCTGGTCTTTTATCACTGTCAGTTTGGTAATACATAAATAGCTCATGAAAATAAAGGGAGAAAATCAGTTTTATTGTATATAAGATTACAGAAAAATTAAATGAGCAAGTACTTCTGTCTCTCTGCATATATTTTAAGCTTGTGAAATATCCTATATATGCACTCAAAATTCTCAGCATATTTCAATGCTACAAGGAGTAAGACATTCCTTTTCTTTTTTTTTAAGTGATTTTTTTTCTCCTCGCTGGCCTCAGAGGAATTGCATTAGGACATAGTCCTTTTTCCCCACATCCGCCTACGACAAACATTTGCTGCAAGTCAGCGACTCCAAAACCAAATTGTTTACAATTAACTCCAAAAGCCATTAAAAAATTGTTTCTTTGTTCCAGTTGGAAAGAGAGACAGCCAGATGTGTGGCTTGTTGATCTTGCTCTTTTCTGACCTCTGAGTGTAGGAAGAACTGCAGCTGAGGAAGGAAGTCAGCAAGTAGTGTTAATGAAGGTGAACATTGCAAAAAAAGGGCTTGCAATTTTTTTCATGAAAGAAAAATATATTTGAAAGACTTTTTTTTATTTAAAAAGAGATAATACAAGGCCTTTTTTCCTATTGGTGAAAAATTAGAGCCTTTGTTTCAGAAGAAGTCACTGAGTTTGTGTCTTTTTCTACTTTTGAAAAATTTTACCTTAATTTCAAAAACTTCATGAAGTTTCATTAATGTGTCTGTAAATTAGCGGACACTTCATCATTAACACCTGCTGGAAAATCATCCTTCTTTGAGGATGTAAAACTCAGGAAAAGCATTTTAATGTTAGGCTCTGAGTCACAGTCTAGCACTACAGACCAAAATCTGGCATAAAGCTGGATTCCAGATTGAGTGTGCTCAGTTCTGGGGAAAACACATCTGGCCAACAATACAAGGCGACCCCTACAATTACCACAGTACTTTTCTTCACAGCTCACCCTGAAACACATTTATGTATCATATCTGTAAAATACCTGGCAATGAATCAACTACAGGTCTGTGTTAAAAACTTCATTACAATGTGCTCCTCATATCTGTACAGAACATGCCCATACAAGATATTCTGTGAGATAAAAACAGTCTCAAAAACTGCACAGCAACAGGCATGAATCTTGTTTATAAACTTTTAATTACTTTTTTTTAAAAAATGCCTGAAATGCATTCTGAAATTCTAGGCCCACAGTGCTCCTCATTTTATCAAGATAGCTGAGATGTCAGTAAGTTATCATGGCCTAAGGTAAACTAAGGACACGTTTGTGTGTGAAGTACAAATTCACTCCAGAGATTCAGTTTCAGATATTAATTCTGGCACTCAACATCAAACCTTAAGCAGTTAGTGAAGCCTGTTTCAGACATTCAACTTAATTGTCTGGATTAGGTTAAATGTTTGATCTTGCTCTCTCTGCATTGCTAACTTCATCTTAACAGTTCACACTACTTTTGGTGGAAAATTATGCCTAATTCTTGTCAAGCAGTTACTATTTTAAGAACATACTTACCACGTGAAGACCTGAACATAATCATCATAGTTCATCTTGCAACTGTCTATTATGATATTATTTAATTAAGAAACTTTTTAATGTGTTCTTAGAAAACAGGAAATTGAAAATGAAAACTGATTTACTCTCTAACCAGCCCATATTCTCCTGCTCCCAAGGTCGCTTAAAAAACAACAGTAATAGATCACCATACATACATATACACAAAACACTTTTGAAAGCAGCTATACTATTATTTAATCTGGTAAGAACATTTAAAATCCGGAAAACTAAAGCAATAATTCATGTCACACTTTCATAAGTTGTAAGGGATTTTAAAAACAGTCTACAAGATTCAATCTTTCTATTTGCACTGACAGAAATGAAAACCATATCATGTAAAGTTCCCAGCACAGCTCAAACAGCTCACACGTAAGAGCACAAAAAATTGCTTCTGTTTCGTTAGTATTTAGAATTTTTTATTGGCTTGTCACCTTTATATTAAGATTTGATTTTCCTCTTACCAAAAAAAAAAATCTTTATATACTTCTACAGCTTGTATTTTGTCAGTCTGAAAAAAATCAATCTTTTAGATCAGTAAAGTCATATTTAAGGGTTTCATTTGGAAAAAAAAAGTCTTAACTGTAAAATGTCTCTAAGAGCCAACAGTTAGAACTTCAAAAATGTATCAGGTAAAAAAAAATACTAATTTTCTTACCAGGTATAATTCCTACCACTTTATTATTCCTACCAATGAACTTAACAAAAAAATGGTGTGAACCAAGCCGTAGTTGTACTAACTTTTTATAGAAAAAAAATTAAATAGTCCATAATTTAACAAATCTTTATTTCCTCATTTCACTTCCTTTTTTTCCTCCCCATTTTCTGTTTCTTCTGTCATACATATTAAGAGTACTCATCTCTCCTCCTACTATTTTCTCTTTTATTCTTCCTTTTCATTCTACTTGTCCTGTCTCTGAGATCTCCCTTCACCTCATCTCAGTCCCAGTGACTGGAGTGGATAAGCCCATTCTGAGCACTCAGTTTTGAGATTCTCTCCTCTCTGGCTCAGAAGGATCGTCCTGGGCCATTAATTTTAGTTGAAATGCCATTATAAAATTTATTAGGTATGTCATATGCATAATTCCTATTTCAAACTCATATGACTGTAACAAAATAGAAGGCTGGAAGCTCTTTTAACAAAGAAAGTAAAATTAAAAAATAAAATATGCAAAATAGTGTTGCTTGTTGGGTATACAGTCCTTGCAAGTTCACATCAGTAGTTTGAAACACAGAGAATAATTTTCTACCCTGAAGAAATTGTCAAAGCTCTGACTGAAGCATTTCACTTTAAATCTCTCCTGCCACCTCTCCCATCACCCTCCTCCCTTGGACCTGGGTTTGTTCACCCATCCAATGAAATGATCACTGTCTTTCAGCGACGCTGGTTCCACTTCTTTTGTGACCTTAAAGTGATGAATCTCTACACCTTCCACCCCTGCAGGTGGCATTATTTCTTTTGAACAAACCTCCACATGATCAGCAAACTCCTTTACTTTGATGAACTGCCCTGACTTCACCTGGGAACTGTGAACCGGCTTTGACAGAAACCCAGCCAGGCTGCTGCTGTGTTGGGCTTGTTTTCAGCTGCAAAATGGGAGTTTTTGTGGTCAATTTTGCCCACAGCACCACTTGTTGGATGCCTCTCACAGCAAGCTGAATTGATGACTGCATTCACTGTTACTAAAGCAGGCTTAGCTTAAAGAATCTTTTTTCATACTCAATAGCTTCCATCTCTCTGAGAAACGACTGGATCAAAGCTAGTATCTCACACAGCCTTGGTACCCACACTACAGTTAAGACACTATTGCCTTTCAGATTTTAGGTGTTACAAGCTGCAAGCGCTCCAGGTCAAATATCCTGTCAGCTTCCCATTTCCCAGGAGCCCAGGAAGGGCCGGCAAACAGAAGTGTTTGTGTCACAGCGACCAGAACTGATGTCTGTCACTCTCAGCCCTGCAGCCCGATGCAGGGCTGACCACAACTCGGCTGCGTGTGAAGTGAGACACACATCTCCCTTCTGGTCCCTATAATCTTTGTAGAAAACATGAGAAGCCAGAGTGGCACAACCTCTAGTATTTCACTAAGAAGGTAATCTTTTACATCTACAGATCAAAACCTTCTAATTCATCTCTATTGCCCTCTGCTTCCTCCTCAGCTATTGAAGTCTGCAGCTGTTCATAACCCCTTCATAGTCTTTCCCATGCATCAAACCTTTTCTTGGAGGAGAGAGAAATAAGAAGTTTAAAGCAAATAAAAGAATTTCTTGCTGCAAGTACTGGCACTGACTCCCTTGCATTGATACCAGTACTTGTGTGAATCTGCAGTGAGCTGATGCAGAGGTCTGAACTGTCAGAAGAGTAATCCTCCATGAAGCCTTTGCAATCCCACAGATTTTCAGCAGCAAATTCCCTAAACCACCACATCCTGCTGAGTGAAGGGACAGACAACACTCACCCACCCCTCTAAATGGCAAAGAGCTAAAAGAACAACTACACACCTGATCACAAAATTAATTCCTGTATATATTGACCACATGGAGTGGCTGGTGAGGTTTCTCTTAGGGAACATAGACATTTAGGACAAATGAACTATTAGCACTTGAAATCTCAAGTAACATTGGACTCATTCAACAAATACATAAACACTGCACAAAGCAAATTCCAGTATATTGCACTCTTTAGCTTTCTCAGAATTCACGTACAAAAGGAACACAAACACATAGTTATGTCTTACCTAGAAATACAGTGCTTCCAATTCACATTCAAAAATCCAAAGAGGTGATGCTAAACGTTCAATGTCTGTCTGTCATGAAAAACATTCAAGATTACACTTGGGGTCACTTTGCTCTTCCCGATCTCAATTTTGCAATGAAACTTTCTAGTTTAGAAAAGAAATTTCCATGAGAAATGGAAGTTATTCTATTCAAAGGGAAATTTGTAACATTCAAAAATTTTTGTAATAATACCATTAAAAAATGCAGCTGGGTTGAAATGATCAGGTATTCAAACTGAATTTTATCCCATATAATTCCGCTGAATAGATTCAATTTAAGTTGGATTTTATAATGACCTGTTGCCAAGACTGGTACAGCCAAAGGAAAATAATGTGCACTGGTAGTAGTACGCATTATATTAAGAACTGAAAGTTATAAAATGAAATAATGGGAATGGGAATGCATTTCCAAAACATTTAGCAATTTATTATAACAGCTATATTTATTAAAAAATATATTTATACTGAAAAAAGTCTAGTTAAAGCAGTTCTAAGTTCAGAAATCAATTTTCCAATCTTTTGAAACTACTGAAATAAAGAATGTAATTTAAATGCCCAATAGTGATCATTTCATTTTTCAAGCGCTGGGGCAGAGGAGGCCACTAGAAAATAAGAGGATCAGCTCCTTTATAAGGTTCTACATGGACAGCTATTTTAATGCTACCTTTTCAACTCTCTAAATAAAATAATTTACAAGAGATGCAAGCTTGCTCCCAGAATTAAGGTGAAGGAAACAAGGAAAATAAATCCACTACAGAAAAGCTGGGAAGTGAACTTCCATTTCAGCCATAACCTCAGTAATGCTAATATAACTCCACAAACACTCTTCCCAAATATTCAGTTTCACTTTCCTCACAACCTCAGAGGTCAAGCCATCCAGTTCATAAATCAGCTGATTTCAGCTTAATTAAGTTTTGGCTTTGAAAAACACATGGTGGTGTTTCTGAAGCTATATTTATAAATATGTGACTAAAAACTGGGTTAGATCTAATTATGGACTTTTATTCATTTAACTTCAAAATAGTAACCTGGATTGCTGCCTAAAGAGGAATTATCTTTTGAAAGTCGGGTGGTGCAGGGCAGATTTTTTTTTTTGTTTGTTTATTTGTTAATAAAAATACGTTCCTTACTGCAAATTGTAACAATTCATTACAAAAGCAGATTAAATTATATCAAAATGTAACACTAATTTCCCAAGTAGAATACCCACACAGGGAACTAATTAGAAATAGCTCCTCTGAGCAAACAAATCTTTGTACCAATTAGTAGCTGGTCAAGTCAGGGAACTCCCCTTCTCTAGAGGAAAAACTTTTTTTTTTTGTTAGCATTGCTTTACTTTGCTGCTGGTTGCACATTCTCTCCAGTTCTGTAGCAATGCATGGCATTTGTAACTTATATTTCAGAGAGTTTGGTGGGAACTCAGTCAAGATTTGGAAAAAAAAATGGCAGTAGAAGACCCATAAAAATCACAAAACCAGGACTTCAAAAGGGATGCGAACAAATCCCACTCTCTGCCTAAGCCAATTCCGTCCCAAGGGTTTACACAGACCAGAACAATAACAGTGAAATGACTAAAAACAAACAGTGGAGTAAATGAAAAAAGTACATGGGAAGAAGAATTCTCAATTGCTGTTCTATAATAAGAAAAGCAAACAAATAAAAACCTCAAGGCGAGAATATTATGCCCAGATAGCATTCTGAAAGTGTCAGTGAGGTGCAACAGTGAAACTGCATAAAGGATGTTATTCAAGGGGGCCTGAGGGTTCATTTATCATTGATGACGTTCAGATCTGCTCCACAGCTGTTCTGTGCAAGCCTGGAAGTACCAGAGTTGACTCTTACCTTGTTGAAGATGATCCAGAACCTTCCCAATATCAGACAGAGGCGGCAATCTGTGGATTTAAAAATTTCTTTAAAAGGGTTGTTGTTAATGAAACTGCTTTAATTAACAAGTAAAAATCAGAAAAGTTACTTAAATGCCTTCAACAGAAAATAAGTTCCCTTTTTTCAAAAGCAAAGAGTATTCTGAAAGGTGTCTTCCACTGTGCATTACTCCCAGAGTCAAAGGTCAATTGATGTCATACTACTGCCCACCAGGGAAGTGAACTCCTGTTGCAGGAACAGGGAAAGGACCAGCAGCAACTCTCAGAACCCAGACAGCCACCCTTTCCCACAGAGCAGTGATGCAGTAAGAGACAACTCCTGATCCCCCAGTGCTACAGGGCTGCAAAAACCAGCTCTAAATACTATAGTTTAGTACAGAACTTATTGCTTGAAGATGTAAGAAAACATGTCCCTTTCCCTCCTGACCCAACAACAACAAAAATGACAGGTCTGACAGATTCTGGAATTCCAGCACTAATTACATTTATAGAGGAAAACTAAATTTTGGAAACAAAATCCCAGAAACTATCAAGGAGAATCTCCTGTTCAGTTGAATTATAAAATTACAAAACTTTGCAACTTATACAGAATAGCTATACCTCAGTACAACTTAAGTAGTAACGGGGACTAAATTATATTTTTAATCAAATACACACAAGATTCTGGAAGTCTAGTTTTTAATATTTTAAAAAAAAATTATCTCAGATATCTAAATTTCTTTCAGGATAAAACAAAATGAAACACAAAATCAAATGGGACGTAACAACAATGTCAGTGTAATTCACAGGGTTAATGTGATTAGCAGGTATGAAATGGGCATTAAAAAACGACTACGAACAGATGCCAGCAAGCATTTCTTGTTTATGAACAATAACTGCATGGAACGGGCTGCAAGGCAAGTTCACTGAGGTATCACATTTGGATTGAGAGAGATTCTATCAAGTGGGAAAGCCAATGCCATGGGAGGAGGATAAACTATCCTGAAAAGTTTAGAGTTTCCAGTTTGGTATCTTCAAAATATTCCTTTAAAAGTGGAAATAAACACCCCAATATTGGTATCAGAGTTTTCCATAGGAAAGCTGAGGTGAATAAAAAGGAAAAACACTTTAAAGAATTTAGAAAATAACTAAGTATCAAGATACTTCTTACAACACTGTGACTTAACCACAGGGTGAAGAAACAAATTTATGAGCAACCACTCTTGTTCTTGGAAGAATTAGCGAGTCAGAAAGAAAGGAAAGTGATCATTTCTTAAACACCAGCCTGATAAAGGTAGTCTGAAATAAATAAGGCACTCTAGAAACTTTAGTAAAAGTCTTAATGCTGCTCTAAGGGAAGCATATTAACAGGGAGAGAAACCATCACATATTAACATGGAAGAGAAAATTTTATTTTACTATTTTGGGAAGCTCCAGCAAGTCAATTTATCTCTAGTTAAAATGCATTTATACAATGAAACACAGGAGTCAGTTTGGTTCCCTCAGTGTAGTTGTCTGGGGGACCTGCTGGGAGTAAAGCTTATTATCCACCCAGGGATTTGAGCAGTCGTAGTTCACAACCAATTTGACTTAAGGAAAAACACAGCTGCTATTTTGAAAGTTTCCTGCTGTGTAAGAAATAATTAAGGCTGTACGATCAGTATTCAACAGAGCACAAATGGCAAAGATGCTAAATTAATTCTATTTGGAAATAAAGAGTTAAGTGAAGCTGCATTACAGAATGGACTACATAATGTAGTTCAAAGGCAGAAGAAAAAAGTTAAATGAGATGAAGTATGCATCAGAGACCAAACTCCCAATCCTAACCATGCAATCACAACATTATTTCACATTTTAGAAGTTCTTTACTCAAGAAGCAGAAAGTAGAAGTTCCAAAATTAAGCAATGAATTTTCTTCTGATTTAAAATACAAAAACCAAAAGAGGAGTAGCAGCTGAACACACTTATTATCAATATATAAACTGAAAAAGCACAGACTCATTAAAACCTCTACTACCAAGCTGGTACTATTTAAATCTTACGCAGAAAAATGCGAGAGATGTCCATGGCAATAGAGGTAATTCAGGGTAGCTCATCCTTAGAGCATCATGACCTGAGCTTCCGATTCCCTCCCCATACAGCCCTCAAAGCACAAACTGCACCAGGAATTGGGTCTGGGAGCTCAGTTTCTGATCGCTGGAGCACTTCCACGTGGAGGAACACATGACAAGGTCACCAAGAAGCCTCTGCCATCCTATCAGCAATTCCTCACGTCCTGTATAACGAGGTGGTGAGACAGATGGTTGTGCTCCATGGACTAGAGTCAACCTGTGAGTTGTCTGTTGGACCAGACACTGTTAAGTCATTAGGATGCTAATAGCTTTAACACTGCTTAAAGAAAGAAAAACACCCACATACAAAACTTCATACCCTACAGTTTTTGCTAAATGTAAGGTTAGACTTGCGCCTCCTTGACAAGAGGCAAACAGACAATTAGAAGAGGGCTGAGACATCTGCCTAAGACAGGGATTTCCCCAGGGAAAAGCTAAGGATCATGCCAACTCAGGTTTGCACTAGCACTGCTCCTTTAGCTAAGAGAAGGCAAAGCTTAGGTCAGGGATAAATTTTTACTCTACTACCAGGATATACATCCTCCGGTTGAGGACATTCTAGATGCCATCTGCTAAACATTCAGTTTATTCATTTTAATTTAAAATGCCAGGCCATCATTCTTCAAATATATTCTTCTTTTTTTTTTTTTTAACAAGTGCTTTCAAAATGGCTGATTATACTTGTGTATTCCCTGGGGCTTGTCTTATTAAAAATATATGAAATTCAATTATTCTATGATTTTAAGTTGCTCTGGCTTATTTTTCCTGCTTTCCAGACAGCTTCTCACCTCCAGGCTTGAAAGAATTTTTCTTCTATCTTCCTAAGCACACAATGACAATGCTGCCACTGCCTTACCAAAGAAGCTGCTGAATCCCAGCTTCCTGTAAAGCAGGATCTGTAGCCACATATATGTCAGAAAATAAAACAGACCAGGGCACACAGCCATGTTCTGGGCTTGGAACCAGTAAACATGTTACAGCTTGTAGCTGGACAACTAAAATCCTATTCCTCCATACAGCATAGCCAGACCCAAACAGTCTTTTGGAAACAGTCCATCATCTCTCCTAACCCCACAACTATGCTTGGGCATTATCTGGGAGAGTGTTAGTTGGCATAGAATAAAACTGTGTCATGAGCAGGATAAAAATGTAACAGTAGAGTTGCATGCTATACCCACTCCTTATTTAGTTCCTACTATGAACATGCATCACAAATACGGTACCCAGTTGCTTCTGGAGAACATAATTTTTAGAAGTGAATTTCATAACAAGCCAAATGCATTTCAGAATTAACAGGTCACCCTTGCCTAGGTGGTTGTTGCTTTCAAATCAGGGGAATAGAACCACATAATCATGTAACAGCTGAGCATTTGTGTTTCTAGAAGTGTCATGTGAAGCATACATGAAAATTTGCACTCTCTAGGTTTCTGAGCTTTTCAATGTGTTCAGATGGACTGAACATGAGCATCTGATTTCTTGATTTTGGCAAGCCTGGACTGCTGCCAGTAAAATATTAGCACTGATTGTTCAGCTGGTATAAAATGGGCATAGCTCTATCAACTGCATTCCAATGCACAGCTAGGTTTCTGCTTCTCCAAACTTCACCCACATTGGAGTGATGGGCAAGGAAGAAATTCGTCTTACAAGATCAGCATTTTAGGAACAAATCTGTGGATTTTTTCCAATAATTCACAAAGTTGATTCATAATATGTCTTCACAAATTTGTTTCTTTCATCTAAGTCCAAAATCCCAAATTAATTACTTTTAAAAAATTCATGCAAACCTGAATTGAAAACATTTACCGTTATTTTGCACAAAACACAACACAAGCAAGAGTTCTTGTAAACACAAGAGAGGCACATAAAACTTTCCAAAGGAAAACACAACTACCGCGGTGCAAATCTGGATGTAAATATTGTACTTGGCAAGAATTACTGTGTGTAAAACTTTGTATAGATGTGATTAGGCAGTGTCATAGGGAACTGAAAAATCATCCTGACAGTACAAAAACATACAACCCTTTCACAACTGCTGACCTACAGATCATCATCTTCAGCGCCAACTCCTTACCTTGGAGTCCTAAGTGCAGCATTATTGTGTATGGGGTTTCTGTGGCAAGGTTTTGGTAGTGGGGAGGGCAATAAAGGGGAGCAGGATGAGATGACACAACTTGCCACTAGCCAAGGCCAACCCCATCAGTGATGGTGGCAGCACCTCTGGGATATCTGAGTTAAGGAGGAAAAAAAACTGCTGCAGAAGAGCAGCTGAAGAGAGAAGTGAGAGCATGAGCACAACAGCCCTGCAGACCCAGGATCAGTGCAGAAGGAGGGGCAGGAAGTGCTGGAGCAGAGATTCCCCTGCAGCCCCTGGTGCAGCCCATGGAGAGAAGCTGTGCCCCTGCAGCCCAGGGAGGCCCATGGGGGAGCACAGATCCACCTGCAGCCAATGGGGAACCCACAGTGGAGCAGGTGGATGCCCAAAGGAGGTTGTGACCCTGTGGGAAGCCTACCCTGGAACAGGCCCCTGGCAGGACCTGAGTCCCATGGAGAGAGGAGCCCACACTGGAGCAGATTTGCTGGCAGGACTTGTGACCCCATGGGGGACCCAGGCAGGACTGTTCCTGAGGGACAGCATCCCATGGGAGGGATCACATTGGAGCACTTTATGAAAAACTGCAGGCAATGGGGAAGGACTCACGTTAGAAAACTCCTGTGGGAGGGATCCCATGCTGGAGAAGAGGAAGAATGTGAGGAGTAAGGAGCGGCAGAGGTGGGCTGAACTGACTGCAACCTCCATTCTCTGTTTCCCTGTGCTGTTTGAGGGAAAGAAGTAGAGAATTTGACAGTGAAGTTGAACACAGGAAGAGTGGGATGGGGAGAAGGTGTTTTAAGACTTGAGTTTATTTTTCATTATCCTACTTTGATATGATTGGCAGTAAGTTAAACTAATTGCTCCAAGTGGAGTCTGTTTTGCCCAGGACAGTCACTGGGGACGGATCTCTCTATGCCCTTATCCCAACCCACAAGCTTTTCATTATGTTTTTTTCATCCATGACAGCTGAGGAGGACAGTGGCAGAGCAGCTTTGGTGGGCAACTGCCACCCAACCAGGGTCAAACCAGCTCAGTATTGACAAAACTGCTTATTACTCTGTAAAACCCTGAGCACCCATTTATAACTGTTGCAATACCAGCTGCCAATCTGGTCCAGTGAGTCCACCTAATAATCTACCTAATAATTATCTGCTCCAACCTAATAGTCCCAGATGAACTCCCACATTCTTGATTTACCCATGAATACTTTAATTGTAGTGCCTCAAACTACAGGTACAATTTCAATCTTCCAAAGAGATGAAAAGATGACAAATCTATCTCAACAATAACATCAACACTCAACTAAAGACCATCACTCCAATAAACCATAAAACCATCAGATCTTTCTAGAAAAACAACCAGAAGTCTACAACACAATAAAAACCCACCCACATGGGTTACATGAAGTAACAAATTTATTAAATCCCAGTGATGATAACACTACAGGCATGAGACACACATCTGTTTTTCACAGATCTTGGCCTACATCCTAGTTCTGATGTAAAAAAAACAAAAAACCACAAACCAACAGCTAGAGAAAAAAAAATTACTTTAGATCCATAATTTGTGTGGTCCTTTTTCTCTGTTTCCAGGACACTTACAGTGACACTAGAAAACGGTAATGCTAGGAATTGTAGAAAATGACTGTTGATTACTAAGATCTTAATTTTCTCCAGCTCCCTTTGGACTCCTCGACAAATTGCTTCATTTCATATAAAAGCAAATGTTTGGGTCAAAGATCTCCATTTTTCATAGTTGTCAAAGAAAAAAAAATCTCATTTGCACAGACACATCCATTTTGCTGTGTTTTCTAAAACACCTTGTGTTGGACTGAGCAAGAAGAGGGACAGCTGATTTCCATGCCCCATGTTAAATTGCTTTACAGCATCAGTAAATAAAGGGAACATACAAGGCTGACTAAACCCAAGCTGATCAATACTGTGAATCATCGACTCAGAGATGGCTTTGAACACACACACAGGACTTTAGCTGGTAGCACGGTTGGAGCTGACCATCCTGGTGCTTGCTGTGCACTCTGATGCAGAATCAGCAGCCCATCAAACATCACCTAGTAACCCATGCCAGAAACTGGGTGGAACTCATTTAGAGCTGCTAATTGCCTTTGCTCAGTGGAGAAACGGTGACCCTTGTCAGTGGGAGGGCTGTGCTTTTTGTCAGAATATGGCCAAGGAAGTCAGGCAACTCTTGTTTTATTGTACACTGAGAGTCACTGTGAGACTGCAGAGTAAGAGAGCTCAAGGACTTCGTGAAAAGGCACAGATTTGATTTCTGAATAAGTCTTCAAAGAATCACCCAATTAGTCTGCTTTCTGGAAAAACTGGAGATGAAGCTTTTTACAGTGCAAAATTAGGCAATGAATTCAGGCATGCCTACCTACAGTCACTGGCACAAGATGGGAGAATACCACATACAGTCACTCCTTAACAACCAGCAGGAAAGTGTCTGCAGGTTTGGAGGACAGCCTAATCCCTAAGAACTAAAGTTATCTCCTTTCCAAACTCATTTATATCCCTTCCTGTCAGAATCTCTCATCCATGCAGAAAAAAAAAAGTTATTATAAGAATGAAATGTTTGATTGCAATGTCTCTTGAAGGAAATACTACCACATACTTTGCTAGTAATACCACATTAAACACAGAAAGCAGAATCTTCTGTATCATGTAAGAGAAACAAAGCTACCTGAATAACTTCCCCCCTGCACCCCCCTCCCTCTGGCCCCAACCTCATCTTGTGATTCTCTCTAAATCGAGTCATATGGCAGCACTTTTCTCCTTTTATGGGCAACAAAAAATAGGAGAAAGGAAGTCAGCAGCCGAGCGGGACTGCAGTGCCACATGAATTAAGCAGCTCAGAGCTGTACTGCTCCTCTCATATCCCTACCTCAGAGCATTATGGACAGGTACTCTCAGAGAGGGACACTATGAATCGACTTCCACTTAATGCATATATAATTAGATGTCACCAAATGTTTCACGCTGAACTCGTCACCACAGCACATATTAAAAACCAAAGGATAGAAGGCATGTAATATATTTGCATTTGCTTATCTACCATCTCCTTCCTTTGTGTGAATGTCCTGCTAATAGCAGGCAAACCTCTTCTTTGAGAAACAGCTGTAGTGATAGTATGACATTGAGCAGCAATTAAAATTTTAGTACTTTCTGTTGCAAAAATTTCCATGTGCTCCAAACTGCCCCAGTGCCTACCACCCACAGCCACCTCAGTCCTTTTCATCATCGACTCTAAAAGATGGAATCAGGGAAAGTCATTAATAATCCAGTTTAACAAATTTGGCAGTTTTTTGAGAGAGAGAACCGTGGAAATTTCATTAGCTCAGTGTTAGGGAAAGGTAAATGACACACAAAATACCCCATGTATCAAGAATAAAAGCCTTATTTTATCAATGGAAAGAAAGGAATCATTGTTTCTGCCTCAATAACTGATACTAGATAGTATGAGGACTCACACCCATAAATAGCTACACTATTGAGAAATGATAAAGAAACCCACCTCCTCTCCATGCACAGGTGATGGGATCAAGAACCTGTAAGTACTCCCATCTCCCACCCAAGCACAGGCAGCAGGATGCATCAGCCAGAGCACCACTGTGCTCACAGCCAGGGGCAGGACACCTGCTGTGAGTTTGGGCACACACCTGTCAGCCTTACAGGTACCATCACTGAATCACAGCCACCATGCTTTCCTCCAACTCTTTATGCACTCTCATTCTGAGTTTTATTTGACTATTACAACTTAATTTGACTACTAGAACTTGACTACTTTGTTTGGAGTGATGCTGAAAACAACTGAATTCAATTACATGAGCTATGTTTGCTGGGTCACAGCCCACACTTCAAAGCTAAAATGTAGATAAGTATTTCCAGGGTCAGAGGCTCTGCCCTTAAAACTTTTTTTTCTGTTGTTGTTTTTTTGGTTTTTTTAGGAAGGAAGCAGTCTGCCTGGTTATCAGATCATTATCAGGTCAGATCAGATGGCCAAAACAGCAGAGTTTAAAATAACCCCATCATTTTTTTAAGTCCAGAATTGCTCTTACACGAAACATGGAATTTGTTAAATATACGCATAAAAGTATATTTCTTATTGTTAAAGACTAACCATTTACTCCTTAGAAGCTTTTAAGTGTTACTATAGTGCATTTAATTCTCTATTGACAAATGTTATTTCTTTATAAATATGAACTATTTCTTTAAAAAGTAGTATTTTACACCTGTAGGTGTCCCTTCGCCTTATGAATAAATTAGAAGACACTGAATAACAGCAACCACCAAACTACAAACACTTTATTACAATTGTAGTGACTCAGACTGTCAGGATTTGGCAGCCCACAGTGTTCCTCAGCAGCAGAACAAAAGGGGATTTTTTTTTGGCAGTATTACTTTTAGTTCAGTAAAGGACAACATGATACTGTCTGTGCCTTAATGAATCAAAACCTCTGTAAAACAAAAGCATAAGTAGTAAGAGCCCAATCATTTTCTCTCTCACAGTATAAAAACAAACATATTACCTATATATCTAAGATCTCTAATATGTGTGTTCTGTCCCGTCTTTTGGGAAAATAAATAAATAAAAGCAGTAAGATTATCTAGTTACAGAAATACAAATCAGTTCTCCAGGCAACACAGTCCCAAAATACTTCAAGATCAGGAAATATTTTCTGTTTTCCTGTTGAATATATAAGATGATAAAAAATTCTAAGTGGATTTTAACACCTTCACTAACTATAAACATAAACCCCAAAGACCTACATATTGCACCATAATAATAAAATCTCTAATGTATTCAGAGCACAAAACACATTTTGAGGGAGACTCGTTTTCCAGCACCCCCATCATGATCTCATCTGGAACAGCAAAACCATCCCTGCAGTAATTGGTATTACAGAGCCCTGCTGCAGCCCAGCCTTGTGAGAGGGTGAGGGAAGCTTTCCAGTCAGTCCTAAATGGCTTTTATGCTTTAATAATAAAAAAATAGGGGAAACGGTTACAGAATCTCAGAATACATTTCCTCTGCCACCATCAATTATTAGGGAGAGGATTATGGACTTATTTCCAGAAGCTTCCAAAGATGCCAATGTTCCTCATGAAATCTGTATTTGAAGAAGTCGCCAACTGCCTACAGATGATCCTTGAAGCAAAATACTGCAATTACAGAGCAATACAGTACTGGGAGTCAGACAAAGCAAAACTGAGACAAAATTAGACTGTTCCTGGAAATAAAACATAACAAATTTAACAATCTAGCCTTTTCAAATCTAAAGAGATCTCAATAATTCTGACACGTCATAGAATTTTTCCCTTGCGTTTGCTTCCCTCCCCAGTTTCCACAGCATTATAGCAATCACCCATACCAAATAAATACTACTATATGTCTCCCATGGAGGCTATTTAAACACAACTCTGGAATCAATTTATGGAGATAAAATCACAAGGATCAGTTATCAGAGAGAGTTTTCCTTCTCCAAAACCTATTCTGCTCTGTAAGCGGCACCAACACTCAACATTTCAATACCAGCTAAAAACAGTAATGAATTTTTGCCCCACAGCTCCACACTATTATTAACACGCACGAGAGAAACCAGAAGATGAACTTTCTCCCCTCTTCCCAGGAAGCCATTAACTCAAGCTAACCTTCCAGATTTTATCCGAGGCAGCCGCGAAATGAAAATTATAATGATCAAGCTAGGTATTAAATACATTCACAATAAAGAAAATAAAACAGAAAGCAGGTTTGCTTTGAAATATCTTTGAAAAGTATGAAAACAACCCCTCCCTCCCATTTCTTAGTATAACCACATACAGCTTAGGCAACAATACTGGGCTCAGTGCAGTTGCAGGGGCTAACAGTACTGAACTGTTTTGAAACACCCCAGTAGGTGCTCCAGGCCATGGGTCTATGCAGGACATGGGTCTTCTGGCCTCCTTGCATCTGCTAACCAAGTATAGCTACAAGAGATGTTGCAAAGCATCTCATCAAGGACAAAACATTTACACTGGACAACTGAATCAAAACAGACTCAAATTGTGTCCTAAATCCAAAAGAAAGACTTTCTCCGTAAGTGTTCAGTTTTGCCAAAGCCCAGCCTTCATTCTTTCAAAATCTATGTTCTTCTTACATTTACTAATCCATATAAGGATAGAATCCTAAATTGGACTCACAGGAGAATTTTGAGCATGGCTGCAACAAATTTGGGTATACAAGGGAAAGTAAGACAAGTAGGATAGCAAGCAGGAAACCATCTAACCTAACAGGTAAGAAAGTTGTGAAGGCTGTACCTTAAAGTGATGTCACCTATTCCTGGAAGCTCAAGAGCTACCTGTGTTATTAAAAAGGGTTGTAAACCCTCAGGCCTCTCTAGAAGCAAGATACAAAGTCATTCCTTTCACAAGCTCCTGAGGGAAGGAGTCAAGCAATTTTGAAGTTTCGGATGAGAGGGCAGGAGCATGCCCTCAAGCACCACCGAGCTATTTAAAAGCATCAGGAAAGCAACCACAGAGGAAGCAGAAGTGGGTGGTAGGCTCTTTTCAGGTTGAGAGACTGCCTCCCAACCACATCTCTGCACATCCAGGGTAGTGCCCTAAACCACAGGCTATTGTCAGTCCTAAGACTATTCCTGTTGAAGTTATAAAGTGGAAAAATATTTACTGGATGAAAGAATGAAACATGTATAGAAACCAGAGTTTCCTCACCTGAACGCCTTAATCACAGGGCAGGAATCACTCTCTTTCTGGCCTAATTACTGTGTAGTTGGGTTTTTTTTCCAAAGGTTGCAGGTGAAATAAAGGACAGCTTATGACACTCAGCTTGTTTCACTCTCTCGGGAAGAGGGTGATGTGAGCTCAATGTACTTAAAGCTGAAAGGGTCAGAGAATAAAGTGTCACACTTAATGAATACAGGCTGCAACTAATGTACCACAAAACATGAAAAGAGATTAATATCATTGCAAAGGCTTCTACACAAGTTTGAGTAAATAGCTTACACTTATTTCTTAGCAAAACAAGCTTTTCTAATCCTGAGGGAACATTCCCATCTCTGGATGCCAAAGGCAGTGAGGCAGGGGAGAGATTCCACTCTCCAGAACAGTCTCGGTGGTAACAGCTATGGATGGATGCAGAACGGAAGCTCTGTGCATCTCATTTTCTCCACAGTAAAAAACACAGAAATGTGTGCTTTTAGACATGATTTTTAGGACCATCAACCTCAGCTTTGAGGCATCTAATTGTAAAATAGGCCACTCAAATAATTTATGAATTCAGGCAGTAATACAGTAGAGAGAAGAATTCCCCCTCGCCCAAATCCCATAAATTATATATGAGAAAGCTTCTAACAACTATTTAAATTTTAAGTTAAACCTATGTGTATCAGAAAGACACAGGATAATACAGAAATACATTTATCTAAAATGTCAGTTTAAGTCTACACATTCTCTTAAAAACACTAAACCACCTCCACAGTGTTTTCATATTGTGCGAACTTGCACTCTGTCATCCTGAGTTTATCACAGACAAATGGGATCAAACTCAGTATTTCAGTATGCTCCATGCCATATTCTAGGTATGACAACTCCCATGCTTGAATGGATGTTATGGATGCTCTTCACCAGGCCTGAGGAACATGATCATGAATCTCATTTATTAACCCAAGACTTGAACCAAACCAGGCTAGCACTTATGATACGAACACTTAACACCACAAGCTGTACTGCTACTGGAATCTTCAAAATTAATGTTTGGCACATTACAAACACCATAAATTCCTTAACAGACTTATTCAAAGATAAGCCTGAGACTTACACATTAGCTTCACTTTTTGTGCTGCTGGTCATCCAAACCATGTTGTTAAAAGTCAACCTGTCCATGATAAAAAGCACTACAGAAGTACTGTCATGTACAGGAAAAAAGAAAAAAAGGTAACATGCACAAAGAAGTCCCTCAGAGCACTGACTTCTAGTCTGTTGAAAAGTTCATAAATTAGAGAAGAGTATTTCAGTTGTTAGCACGTAAAAGTAACCATTCCTGAGTTAAGGTAAGGCTGAGTGATGTTAACTAAATCTCACGGCTGGTATCTCCATGTTGGCATAATTTCTAAACATTTTAAATCCACAATACTAAATAAAAATCTTTGAAGCACTTGTGTGTCAGTGCTGCACTGGGTCACACCAGTCGTGAAAGGTTCTTGCCGTATACCTACTAA